>CAWUFW010021190.1:0-128093 GCA_963921515.1 Calotriton arnoldi
GGGGTGGTGTTTCCGGGTTTTGGGCAGTGCAGTGGTGTTCCGGCAGTGTAGGGGGTCGTGCAGGGGGTGGTGTTTCAGGGTTTAGTGCAGTGGTGTTCGGGCAGTGTAGGGGGTCGTGCTGGGGTGGTGTTTCAGGGTTTAGGGCAGTGCAGTGGTGTTCGGGCAGTGTAGGGTGTCGTGCTGAGGGGTGGTGTTTCAGGGTTTAGGGCAGTGCAGTAGTGTTTGGGCAGTGTAGGGGGTCGTGCAGGGGGTGGTGTTTCAGGGTTTAGGGCAGTGCAGTGGTGTTCGGCCAGTGTAGGTAGTCTTGCTGGGGGTGGTGTTTCAGGGTTTAGGGCAGTGCAGTAGTTTTCGGGCAGTGTAGGTGGTCGTGCTGGGGCTGGTGTTTCAGGGTTTAGGGCAGTGCAGTGGTGTAAAGGCAGTGTACGGGGTTGTGCTGGGGCTGGTGTTTCAGGGTTTTGGGCAGTGCAGTGGTGTGAGGGCAGTGTACGGGGTCGTGCTGGGGCTGGTGTTTCAGGGTTTAGGGCAGTGCAGTGGTGTTCGGGCAGTGTACGGGGTCATGCTGAGGGTGGTGTTTCAGGGTTTAGGGCAGTGCAGTGGTGTTCGGGCAGTGTAGGGGTCGTGCTGGGGCTGGTGTTTCAGGGTTTAGGGCAGTGCAGTGGTGTTCGGGCAGTGTAGGGGGTCGTGCTGGGGCTGGTGTTTCAGGGTTTTGGGCAGAGCAGTGGTGTTCGGGCAGTGTAGGGGGTCGTGCTGGGGGTGGTGTTTCAGGGTTTAGGGCAGTGCAGTGGTGTTCGGGCAGTGTAGGGGGTCTTGCTGGGGGTGGTGTTTCAGGGTTTAGGGCAGTGGTGTTCGGGCAGTGTAGGGGGTCTTGCTGGGGGTGATGTTTCAGGGTTTAGGGTAGTGCAGTGGTGTTCGGGCAGTGTAGGGGGTCTTGCTGGGGGTAGTGTTTCAGGGTTTAGGGCGGTGCAGTGGTGTTCGTGCAGTGTAGGGGGTCATGCTGGGGGTGGTGTTTCAGGGTTTAGGGCAGTGCAGTAATGTTCGGGCAGTGTAGGGGGTCATGCAGGGGGTGGTGTTTCAGGGTTTAGGGCAGTGCAGTGGTGTTCTGGCAGTGTAGGGGGTCATGCTGGGGGTGGGGTTTCAGGGTTTAGGGCAGTACAGTGGTGTTCGGGCAGTGTAGGGGGTCGTGCAGGGGGTGGTGTTTCAGGGTTTAGGGCAGTGCAGTGGTGTTTGGGCAGTGTAGGGGGTCGGGCTGGGGCTGGTGTTTCAGGGTTTAGGGCACTGCAGTGGTGTTCGGGCAGTGTAGGGGGTCTTGCTGGGGGTGGTGTTTTAGGGTTTAGGGCAGTGGTGTTCGGGCAGTGTAGGGGGTCTTGCTCTGGGTGATGTTTCAGGGTTTAGGGCAGTGCAGTGGTGTTCGGGCAGTGTAGGGGGTCGTGCTGGGGATGGTGTTTCTGGGTTTACGGCAGTGCAGTAGTGTTCGAGCAGTGTAGGGGGTTGTGCAGGGGGTGGTGTTTCAGGGTTTAGTGCAGTGGTGTTCGGGCAGTATAGGGGGTCGCGCTGGGGGTGGTGTTTCAGGGTTTAGGGCAGTGCAGTGGTGTTCGGGCAGTGTAGGAGGTCATGCACGGGGTGGTGTTTCAGGGTTTAGTGCAGTGGTGTTCGGGCAGTGTAGGGTGTTGTGCTGGGGCTGGTGTTTCAGGGTTCAGGGCAGTGCAGTGGTGTTCAGGCAGTGTAGGGGGTCGTGCTGAGGCTGGTGTTTCACGGTTTAGGGCAGGGCAGTGGTGTTCGGGCAGTGTAGGGGGTCGTGCTGGGGCTGGTGTTTCAGGGTTTAGGGCAGTGCAGTGGTGTTCGGGCAGTGTAGGCGGTCGTGCTGGGGCTGGTGTTTCAGGGTTTTGGGCAGTGCAGTGGTGTTCGGGCAGTGTAGGGGGTCATGCTGGGGCTGGTGTTTCAGGGTTTAGGGCAGTGCAGTGGTGCTCGGGCAGTGTAGGGGGTCGTGCTGGGGGTGATGTTTCAGGGTTTAGGGTAGTGCAGTGGTGTTCGGGCAGTGTAGGGGGTCGTGCAGGGGCTGGTGTTTCAAGGTTTAGGGCAGTGCAGTGGTGTTCGGGCAGTGTAGGGGGTCGTGCTGGGGCTGGTGTTTCAGGGTTTTGGGCAGAGCAGTGGTGTTCGGGCAGTGTAGGGGGTCATGCTGGGGGTAGTGTTTCAGGGTTTAGGGCAGTGCAGTGGTGTTCGGGCAGTGTAGGGGGCGTGCTGGGGGTGGTGTTTCAGGGTTTAGGTCAGTGGTGTTCGGGCAGTGTAGGGGGTCTTGCTGGGGGTGATATTTCAGGGTTTAGGGCAGTGCAGTGGTGTTCGGGCAGTGTAGGGGGTCTTGCTGGGGGTAGTGTTTCAGGGTTTAGGGCAGTGCAGTGGTGTTCGGGCAGTGTAGGGGGTCATGCTGGGGGTGGTGTTTCAGGGTTTAGCGCAGTGCAGTGGTGTTCGGGCAGTGTAGGGGGTCGAGAAGGGGGTGGTGTTTCAGGGTTTAGGGCAGTGCAGTGGTGTTCGGGCAGTGTAGGGGGTTGTGCTAGGGGTGGTGTTTCAGGGTTTAGGGCAGTGCAGTGGTGTTCGGGCAGTGTAGGGGGTCATGCAGGGGCTGGTGTTTCAGGGTTTAGGGCAGTGCAGTGGTGTTCGGGCAGTGTAGGGGGTCGTGCTGGGGGTAGTGTTTTAGGGTTTAGGGTAGTGCAGTGGTGCTTGTGTAGTGTAGGGGGTCGTGCTGGGGGTAGTGTTTTAGGGTTTAGGGTAGCAGTGGTGTTTGTGTAGTGTAGGGGTTATGTTTTAGGGCAGTGGTGTTTGGGTAGTGTAGGGGGTCGTGCTGGGGGTAGTGTTTTAGGATTTAGGTTAGTGCAGTGGTGTTTGGGTAGTGTAGGGGGTCGTGCTGGGGGTAGTGTTTTAGGGTTTAGGGTAGTGCAGTGGTGTTTGTGTAGTGCAGGGGGTCGTGCTGGGGGTAGTGTTTTAGGGTTTAGGGTAGTGCAGTGGTGCTTGTGTAGTGTAGGAGGTCGTGCTGGGGGTAGTGTTTTAGGGTTTAGGGTAGTGCAGTGGTGTTTGTGTAGTGTAGGGGGTCATGTTTTAGGGTAGTGCAGTGGTGTTTGGGTAGTGTAGGGGGTCGTGCTGGTGGTAGTGTTTTAGGATTTAGGTTAGTGCAGTGGTGTTTGGGTAGTGTAGGGGGTCGTGCTGGGGGTAGTGTTTTAGGGTTTAGGATAGTGCAGTGGTGCTTGTGTAGTGTAGGGGGTCGTGCTGGGGGTAGTGTTTTAGGGTTTAAGGTAGTGCAGTGGTGTTTTTGTAGTGTAGGGGGTCATGTTTTAAGATGCAATGCTCCAATACCTGACGAGTCTGCACTACATAAAACTGCAAAAAAACTAAAAATAAAAAGTGTTTTGCACACTTTTGTCATTGGGCTATATGTGGGCTACATCTGGGTAATATTTGTGCTACATTTGGGCTCTTTTTCACTGGTGGCCATCTTGGACGACTTCTTTGTTATGAAGTTTCCTAATTTCTTCATTTACTGCAGTCTCCTCAGTAGGAAATGCTTTCAGTTTTTTACTTTGATTCCATCAAGAAGGCATTCAGATGTCTCACATCTGCCATAAATTCAGAATGTTAGCACTCTAGTTGCTCATTAGATCACTGGAGTAAAGCTACTGCTCACCAGGGAGTTAACTGGAAGTCTGCTGCTGGTATTGAAAGTGATTGTTTCAGTCTGCATGTCAGAATTTTCTAATGAAATAGAAGAGGATTTGAGATCTCACTTAAAACATGTCCTAATTTTTCTTTCTGCAGCACTAACCATAATTTCTATTTCAAAAGAACCCCTCATTTTGTTCCTTTTTAAATTAAATGTTTTAAGTGTTACTGGTTTATTCCAATCAAGATGGCTTCAAGTGTGCCATACTTTTGTCATAAGTAAGGCTGTTAGCGCTCTAGTTGTTCTTTAGAACACTCTGGGAAGCTGCAGTAGAACACAAAGGAATCAACTGACAGTCTCTGCCCTTGTTGGATGTCCATGTTTTACTGAGAATGTCAGACTTCATTCTCACATGACTGAGAAAGATAATGTGAATTTACAGAAAATATGCTCTCATTTTAGCTTCTGGAGCACCTTCCAAACCTCCATGGGACAAGCATGAGAAAATAGTGTTCTCTCAAACATGATTCATGATATCCCAGCAGAAGGTTTTTCACATGGTAAAATCACCTTAGAATACACCACAATTCCTAAAATTAGTATGGTACCATCAACAAATAAATTCTAATGTAACTAAAATCTGTTATCACCCTTTATAGTTCTCCTTTTGGTGACCCTCAAAATCTTCTATTCACTACAATGCATTTCAATGAGGTACTATCATTTATATTGGTCCCAAGATGGCTGCCAGCAATTCCAGGATGAAGTGCTGACAGCCAATCAGATCTCACGATGACATGTGTGGTTAGGCTCCGCCCAGATATATATGTGACTTTACTTTTGATTTTCTCAGGAACTACTGAACGGATTTACACCATTTAAGCAAAAGGCACGACACTGAACCAAGGGCTACCTCTTTGCCAAATTTGGTGTAATTCCGTTCAGCAGTTCGGGCTGTAGCTGCGACTAAAGGTTCCTATGGAAAAATGAATGGGGAAAACGTGTTTTGGGACCCCCTTTTTTCTCGGCCCCCGCTTAACGTATCACCCCGAGACTTTCAGGATAGGAGCGGACCGGAGCGCCCCAACAAGTTGGAAACTTTCGCGAAGATTCGTCAACCAGCGCCAACGTTATTTCAAATAGAATGTCGCGGATTTCCTATGGATAATAGGTTTTAACTATAACTATCTACTGGCGACCGCCAGTAGATAATATATTCACTGAAAAAACCATAGGTTTCATGCACGTTATAGTTAGAAATTAGCCTTAAAAAAACCTTAGAAATTCACTGAAAAAACCATAGGTTTCAGGGACAGTTATAGTTAGTTGGACATTTCACTCGTACAAAACCCGTCAAATTCCCCCGTTATGGTTAGTTCAGCTAACTATAACTCACGCCCCCGCAATGCACTGCTGATGACGTCACATATTACATCACTCATGACACGGTCAGTGACATCACTGATGACATCACTGATGACATCTCAAATGACATCACTGATGACATCATCCAGTGACTGTGTGTTTCTGTAAAGTTTAAATATGTTTAATATATATAGTGAAAGGCGTATTGATGAATGAGTGGGTGTATAAGTGTCTGAATGGTTGATTTCGTAGGTGCATGACTGACTCTATAAGTGAGTGATTAAACATATCTTTCCGAATGCATGGGTTAGTGAGTAAACTGTGTGAATGTCTGTATCCGTGTGTCTGTTGGTGTGTAAGCGACTGCATGGGTTTGCAAATAGCTACATAAGTGTCTATATGGGTTATTGATTTGTTGTCTGAGTATCTGTATGGGTGCCTGAGTGTTTGTGTGGGTGGGGTGTGTGTGACTCTGAGCATAGATGTGTGAGTGGGTGATTCACTGGGTGCATGGTTTCAAGAGTGCAGCTGTGATGGACTGTATGGGTGGGTGAGTGTGTATGGGTGTGTTATTGAGTGAATGTATATCTCAGTGGTACATGTGTGAGTAACTACATATGTGAAAAGTAGTATATATGTGTGTTGGAGTACATAATTGGCTACAAATGAGAGTGTGTTATTGTGAGAGTGGCTGTATGGATGAGTGTGTGCTTGTATCATTGATTGTATAAGAGCGTAAGAATGTACTAGTATTTGTATGAGAATAGAGCTGGTGTGTGTATAACTGTATATCTGAGTAAATGGCAGTGTGATTAATTATTTCCATGACTGACTAGGTGTGTGAGTACCTCTATGGATGAGTGGCGGTGTGTGAGTGTCTATATAGATGTATGAGTGCATATGATAGTCCTGTACTGAGTGACCATAAGTATAAGTGACTGTACGGGTGAGTGAGTGGATGTGTGTGTAGACCTAGCAATCAGTGAGTGGGTATGTAGTTATTGGTGTTGGAGTGTCTATGGTTTTGAGAATGGTAGTCTGTAATTTAGAGTGGGTGTATCAAAAGTTATATTAGGGTGTGAGAAGATGCATGAAATTTTCACATGGATGATGTCATCAGTGATGTCATCAGTGATGTCATTTGAGATGTCATCAGTGATGTCACTGACCATGTCATTAGTGATGTAATATGTGACGTCATCAGCAGTGCATTGTGGGGCGCGAGTTATAGTTAGCTGAACTAACTATAACGGGGGAATTTCACGGGTTTTGTATGAGTGAAATGTCCAACTAACTATAACTGTCCCTGAAACCTATGGTTTTTTCAGTGAATTTCTAAGGTTTTTTTAATGCTAATTTCTAACTATAACGTGCCTGAAACCTATGGTTTTTTCAGTGAATTTCAAAGGTTTTTTAAATGCTAGTTTCTAACTATGCCTACAGAGGTAGGACATGTGATGAAAGAAGAAACAACGCACAGAAAGAAAAAAAGAAATGCAGAAAGAAGCAACAGAAGTCCACAAAGATGAAGAAAAGTGCAGGAAGAAGAAGAGATGTACAGAAAGAACCAACAGAGGAGCAGAAAGTCCTCCTGTGCCCACAAACCTTTTCAGACGGGTACTGGTGGTAACTAAATCTGACTAACCAGGCCTAGAGCAGTGCTATGCTAAAAGACACTTAGAATACAGTGAAAAAACCTACATACACTAGGGAACACTATGTGTTGGGGTACCCCTGTGATTACCATGACCTCCTCTGTAAGACCCTAGTACATAATAGGGCAGGGGGATTAAAACTACCTCTTAAAACGCGCCACAGGGCGTGTTTGCACACTGGTGAAGGGAGGGGGAGGCGTGAGGTGACATGTGTGAAAACACGCCCTGTGGCCGTTTTAAGTTGGGGGATAAAGTCCCCTTGAAACCTGAGGGTCCCTTGGGTCCAACTAGCCCACCAGGTATCTCCAGTAAGCGCCACAGAGCTGCGTTGCAAAGAGGTGTAAAAAGGGGCACGGCCTGGACCACCTCTCTGCAACGCAGCGCAGTGGCGCTTACTGGAAGCACCTGGTGGGCTAGTTGGCCCCCAGGGGCCCTCAGGATTGAAGGGGAATTATTTCCCCAACTTAAAACGCGCCACAGGGCGTGTTTGCACACGTCACCTCAGGCCCCGTCCCCTCCTTTCACCACTGTGTAAATACGCCCTGTGGCCGTTTTAAGTTGGGAGATTAAGTCACCTTGAATCCTGAGGGTCCCTAGGGTCCAACTAGCCCACTAGGTACCTCCAGTAAGCGCCACAGAGCTGCGTTGCAGAGAGGTGTAAAAAGGGGCGTGGCCTCTGAACACCTCTCGGCAACGCAGCTCCCTGGTGCATACTGGAGTTCCCTGGTGGGCTAGTTGGCCCCCAGGGACCCTCAGTATTGAAGGGGAATGAATTCCCCAACTTACAACTTGCCAGGGGGCGCGTTTGCACAGTGGTGAAGGAAGGGGGCTGGGCCTGAGGTGACATGTGTGCAAACACGCCCTGTGGCGCGTTTTAAGTTGGGGAATTAATTCCTCTTCAATCCTGAGGGTCCCTGGGGGCCAACTAACCCACCAGGTACCTCCAGTATGCCAGGGAGCTGCCTTGCAGAGAGCTGTTCAGAGGCCACGCCCCTTTTTACAACACTCTGCAACGCAGCTCTGTGGCGCTTATTGGAGGTACCTGGTGGGCTAGTTGGCCCCCAGGGGCCCTCAGGATTGAAGAGGAATTAATTCCCCAACTTAAAATGCGCCTCAGGCCCGCCCCCTCCCTTCAGCACTGTGCAAACACGCCACGTGGCGCATTTTAAGTTGGGGGATTAAGTCCCCTTGAATCCTGAGGGTCCCTGGGGTGCAACCAGCCCACCAGGTACTTCCATTAAGCGCCACAGAGCTGCGTTACAGAGAGGTGTAAAAGGGGCGTAGCCTCTGAACACCTCTCTGCAACGCAGCTCCCTGGCGCATACTGGAGGTTCCTGGTGGGCTAGTTGGCCCCCAGGGACCCCCAGTATTCAAGGGGAATTAGTTCCCCATCTTACAACATGCTAGGGAGTGCGTTTGCAGAGTGCTGCAGGGAGGGGGCGGGGCCTCCGGCGCGATGCCGGTCTTTTTAAAAAAAAAAAAAATTAAGAAGGGGGGCTGTGTGGCCCCCCTTCCTTTCCTATTTTATTGGCCCTGGGGACCCCATCCCCCAGGGCCTGACCCCTATTTTTATTTATTTATTTTTTTTAATTGGAAGGGTGCCGCGTGGCCCCCCTCCAGAGGCCATATTCGGCCCTGGGGACCCCATCCCCCGGGGCATGGGCAGTTTAAAAAAAAAAATTATATTATTGGAGGGGGGCTGCGTGGCCCCCCTCCTCAGGCCATTTATGGCCCCGGGGACCCCATCCCCAGGGGCCGGCCTTTCCGTGTTTTTTTTCTTCCTTTTTTTTAATGGTGGAGGGGGGCCATGTGGCCCCCCTCCCGGGCCACTAATGGCCCCAGGGACCCCATCCCCCGGGGCATGGCCTCTCATTGGGGACCGTGGGGGGTCCCCAATCCCCCCACGATCCCGCCAGCTCCCCGCGTCCTGCGGTAGCCGGCATTGCTTTTCCACATGGGGAGCTGCTGATATGCAGCTCCCCATGTGGAAAAGCTCTGCTTTGCTTCATTGAAGCGAGAGCAGGTTTCCCTGCTCTCGCTTCAATGAAGCAAAGCAGTTTGCAATGACAGGGCGGGAGCCGCGAGGCTCCCGCCCTGTCATTGCAAACAGAAGTGTCCCAGGGGTGAGCACCCCGGGACACTGCAGGAGCCAGCCCTGGGGGGTGGTGGTCCCCAGGGCCATCACGGGCTCCAGGAGGGGGGCCACGCGGCCCCCCTCCCACCTGTTGCACAGCCCTGGGGAGGTGGTGGTCCCTGGGGCTCGGGGTCCGTAACGGACCCCCAAATTTACATTTTAAGTGCCCCGGTGAGGTGGCGGTCCCCAGGACGTGTGAGGGGGCTCGAGCCCCCCCCACACAGGTATTCTTTTTTTTTAAATGAAGCCCTGGGGGGATGGCGGTCCCCAGGGCTGCGGGGGGGCAGTGTGCCCCCCGCTATTATAACTAATGTAAGCCCCGGGGGTGGTGGTCCCCGGGGCTTGGGGGGGCCCTAGAGGCCCCCCAAACTTTAAAAAAACAAGCCCCGAGGGGTGGCGGTCCCCAGGGCTGCGGGGGGGCTGTGCGCCCCCCGCAACTAATTAATCAATCCCCGGGGAGGTGGCAGTCCTCGGGGCAGTGTGGGGGGATTGGGGCCCCCCACACGTTTTTCACTGCCCCGGGACTTGGCCCACCCGGGGGCTAATTATTTACGAAGCGCAGGAGCCCGCGCTTCGTTTTTTTGGGGTTTTTCGGCCGGATCCGCGGATTCGGCGCACATTTTGCCGATTTTTTTTTATTAAGAAAAATGCTTTTTTGGGCCCTGGGGGTCCTTGTGGGACCCCCTAAGCAGGTCTAGGGGGTCAGGGTGTTTCTACCCTGCCCTCTTTCCTTTTTTTTCGCGTTTGTTTTACTCTTTTCTTGTGACTCGGTTCTACCGAGTCACAAGATGGCTGCCAACACTTCCTGGTTTGGAGTGTTGACAGCCAATTAGCATGCAGCTCGTGGTCGGGAGGGTGCGCGGATCCACCGCGGCCATAGATATCGAAACTTTTATTTTTTTATTTTCTCAGCAACTACTGAATGGATTTACACCATTTAAAAAAAGGGCGCTTTCTGAACCAAGCACTACCTTTTTGCCAAATTTGGTGTAATTCCGTTCAGCAGTTTTGGCTGTAACTGTGTCTAAAGTTTCCTATGGGAAATTGATTTTTTGACCACTATTTTTTTATTTTCTCCGCAACTACGGAACGGATTTACACCATTTAAAAAAGGGCGCTTTCTGAACCAAGCACTACCTTTTTGCCAAATTTGGTGTAATTCCGTTCAGCAGTTCGGGCTGTAGCCGTGGCTAAAATTTCCTATGGGAATTAACATGGAGAAAACACGTTTTGGGACCCCCCTTTTTTCTCGGCCCCCGCTTGGCAAATCACCCCGAAACTTTCAAGACAGGAGCTGACCGGAGCGCCCCACTAGTTTTGAGAATTTCATGATGATTCGTCATCCGGCGCCAAAGTTATTGGGAAAAGAATGTTACGAATTTCCTATGGATAATAGGTCCTAACTATAACTATCTACTGGCGACCGCCAGTAGATAATATATATATATATTATCTACTGGCGGTCGCCAGTAGATAGTTATAGTTAGGACTACGTTTCCATAGGAAAAGCATTTTTTGATGTGCTTATAACTTTGGCGTCATTTGACGAATCTTTACGAAATTTTCCAAAAAGTTCCTCTTTTCAGGTCAGCTCCTATCCTGAAAGTTTGGGGGGGTTTCGTCAAGGGGGGGCTAAGAAAAAAGGGGGGTCCCAAAACGTGTTTTCTCCATGCAATTTCCATAGGAAACTTTAGAGAAGGCTACAGGTCAAACTGCTAAACGGAATTACACCAAATTTGGCAGAGAGAAAGGTCTTGGTCCAGAAAGCACGCTTTTGTTTAAATGGGGAAGTCCGTTAGGTAGATTTAGAGAAATATCAAAATTTACAGATTTCGATATTTGAGAATTCTGACATGTGATTGGCTGAGGCGTTACGAGCACGAGCGTGCGGCTCATTGGCTGCGAACTGTTGAAACTAGGAAGTGTTGGCAGCCATTTTGTGACTGAGTTGAAAGGCGTAGGGGGAAAAATAAGAGAATAATTGTATAAGAGGGTATAGTAGGAACACTGTGGTCTTAGTTTAAGCAGTCTGTACAGTGCAGAGGCAGGGAGTTTGAATGTTGCGTAGGCTGTGGAAATCACGTCCACAGAACAACGGTGCGCGGTATTGCGGCAAGGTTGCGTAGGCTCTGGAAATCCCGTCGGGAAAACAATGTGCTGTGTTGCTGCAAGCAGTGTGTAGGGTGCACACACAGGTAGTGTGAATGTTGCGTAGGCTGTGGAAATCACGTCTGCAAAACAACGATGCACGGTATTGCGGCAATGTTCAGTAGGCTGTGGAAATCATATCGCGAAAATAACAATGCGCCGTATTGCAGCCTTCCTTTACCTTCCTTTAATGTAATGCGCAGTAATGTTTACTTATAATGCGGTGTTCACTTTTATCAAGGACAGTGAACAAAATTAACGTTTAATTGGCTGAGGTGTTCCAACAACCAGCTCAATGTTCACTGGCTGCGAACCATTAAAAGTAAAAGTGTTGCCAGCCATTCCCTCCCCCTGCGTGGAGTAGCAAGGACATCTGATTGGCTCACATGTTCCAAGCAGAACCTTCCAGAGGTTAATGTTCATTGGCTGCGAACCATTGAAAGTAGAAGTGTTGCCAGCCATTTCCTGCCCGTCCGCGGAGTAGCAGGGACATCTGATTAGTTGACGTGTTCCAAGCAGGACCTTCCCAAGCTTAATGTTCATTGGCTGTGAAGCATTAAAAGTAGAAGTGTTGGCAGCAATTCCCTCCCCCTCTGCGAAACACCATGGACATTTTTTTGGCTAAAGTGTTCCGAGTAAAAGTTTCCTCATTATTGGCTGGTCACGTTTCACTGTTGTGAAGCATTTTGTGACGCACTTCAATGGAGTACGGGAAAACAAAGTAGTAGCGGGGAGGGTAGGAACACTATTAACTCTGTAAAGTGCTCACAAGGTGGTGAACAGGGATTGTGAAGGTAAAAATTGTTTTTTATATATTTTAAGGGTCATTTATATAATTGGCGTGGGGTGTACAAATCACGGCGGGAAAATAACAGAGTGTGTTGCGGTCTTCTTTTTATTAAGTTTGCGGGTGGGATACTTCCCAGTAGCACTATTTACTTAGAATGTGGTGTTTACTTTTCTGATGGGGAGGTGTGGTTTCGCAGCAAAAATTTCAGTCTAGGTTTGAAACAGTTTTTATTAAGCAATTACAAATAAACTTTCTTCGAAAAACTGAAGCTGTATATATCAAAGAGGTGACAAATAAAAACGCAATTCATAAAATATCCCTTAAGCGTGGCCACACCCTCCCTTTTTTCTGCTATAGTTTGTAAAAGTGTTGCCCCATATTCTTAATAATATAAGAGGGCATGAGTTACTTTTAGATAAAGTAGAAAAGAAGTGCTACAAGAAACACTCCCGCACTACATCATCTCAGGTCACAAGAACAATAACAAGGAAAAAACTGTTAAACACAAATGACTTTATATTACATAGAAATGTACGCTTCATCATATTTTACAATTTCTATTCTGTAGAACTCTGGAAAGTTCAGTCATAGTGCTTAGAGGTCGCACACTGCTCCGCTAACAGATCACGGACTCCTTTAAGAAGATATAGGATACTAGTAATATATACACTACTATTCCTATCAATTCTATAGGGAGAACAACAATAGGAACCACAACAGAGAAAAAGGAGAAAAACCAAAAAATCATTCAAAAATGTAGCGTTCATCAAAGGCATTCAATAAGAAAGTGCCTATGCAAACAATCTTTTTTTAATCTGCAATTTCGAAAAATATTCTCACTGTAAAAATATCTGATCAAGTAAGTTATAAAGGTCAGTAAGCTGTATTTCAGATGGTTTACTCCTGGTGGCTTAAAGGAACAATGGTTCTAGAGTGGCCTAAAGGGTCCAAGGGGAAGTAACCCTGTAAAAGGCACTGAGAAAAGTAAAGGAATAGAAACTTAATTCATAAAGGAGAGCAGTAGGAAATATAACGAGGGACATATAGGTCAATGTATGACAAATATTTATTACACAATGAAGGTATTCAGGTGCTCACACAGTAAGTGACAATAAGCGTGACGTGAGAAGTGAGGGTGAACTTAAAATAATGACATCGCATTGACAACAGAAATAGAAGCTCCTTTAAAGATTTTTACAGAGTATAAGGAGTTCATGTTGTAGGGGGTCGACGACGTTTCGAACTCAATTATTCGAGTTCATCTTCAGGACAAAAAGTGTGAGCAACTTGAATTGAGCTGAAGAAGGAATTAATATCCTTGGTAAAGGCGTCTACGTAGCGCTGTTCTTCTTAAGGTGACCGGGATAGCCTGCGAACTAATGCGCGTTATGGTGGGACCCGGTGGGACCCGGTAAGGGGGAAAAACAAACTTAGTTTGCTTACTCCTGGTGGCGACAAATCTCCAATTCCTGTTGTGTGAAAATATGACACTCTACTACAATATAGAGAGTGACACTGATGCCACACAAAAGGAAAAGGAAAATAAAGTCATGAACACAAAAGCAAGATCAATAACAAAATACTTTCCAGCGGTGAATATGTTCAGAGCTTCTTTTATCCGGGACTTCGAAATCTTTCAACTTCGCGCCGACGGGTCATAAACTCCTCTGAGATCATAATGACCTTGAGTGACTCTATAGCTCCCAGGTATAACCACTTTCTTGTATTAGGGGATTTTAATATTCATATGGACAACTTGGAAATGCAGGATACCACTGCATTGTTTGAATTATTTGAAGGCATGAATCTTTTCCCCTGTGTGTCCCATCCTACTCACAATAAAGGCCATACTCTGGATCAAATTTTTTCAAGTGTCAATGTTGAAATGGATGCCCCTGTACCTTTAATATGGACTGACCACTATTTGATCAGTTTCAGGATAGGTAAACTTATAAGAGAACCCCAAGTCCTGGCAAAGAAACAGTTTTTCATTTCCAGACCTTTTTATAGAGTCACGCCTGAAGCATTCAGTGAGGAGTTGGCTCGTCACGCTTTTTCATTCAGCGGCCACACTGAGAGTGATGCCAATACGCTGGAGAATTGGTTGAAGCAAAGTACCTGGGCACTTGCCCCCCAAATATCGCGGCCCTGCAAGGCCACAAGGTATTCCTCCCCCTGGTTTAATCAAGCTTTGAGGCAGTGCAAAAGTGTTTGCAAACGCCTGGAAAGAGCATGGAGGAAGGATTTTA
This sequence comes from Calotriton arnoldi, assembly GCA_963921515.1. Lineage (NCBI taxonomy): Eukaryota > Metazoa > Chordata > Amphibia > Caudata > Salamandridae > Calotriton > Calotriton arnoldi. Next base: position 13,991 of record CAWUFW010021190.1, read on the forward strand.
GCCCGGAAAATAAAGAAATTTATAAAATTGCCTTAAATGCATATCACACTAAAATCCGTGAGGAAAAAAAGATTTTCTTTGCATCTAAAATTGAGTCCTCCGGTAATAAATGTAAAGAAATTTTCAAAATTGTCAAAGATTTCTCTGCTCCTAATGCAGTGGCTAGACTTTTACCCCTACATTAGAATGGACGAATCAGCTAGCATCCTTTTTCCATGAGAAGATTATTAATATCCAAACCTCCTTTGCTGTGTCCCTTTCAGAGGAAGATAAAAATACGATACTGCCACTTTCCAATGGTTTGGGAAATGTTCTGCCCTTACACAGTCCCCCCCCCTTCTTCCAGCGACATCTCTGGAGATTATGAAGGGTCTTAAGTCAGGGTCTCCTGTTGATTCATGCCCCGCGAAAATATTGGCCTCCGTGGCGGAGATTATTAATATGAAGGCTAACACAGTATTTAACTTATCATTAAGTAATGGGCATGTCCCACGGATATGGAAATGCGCTAAAATACTCCCATTGCTGAAAAAGCCCTCTGCCGATCCTTTAGTTCTAACCAATTATAGACCAATTTCTCTCCTTCCGTTTTTGCAAAGGCCTTAGAGAAATATGTAAACTCAGTGATTACCGAGTACGCGGAATCTAACAATCTTCTTCATCCGAGCCAGTCTGGGTTTCGCTCCAACTTCAGCACAGAAACCGCTCTACTTGAAATCTCTGAGGCTATAAAAGGAAAATTGGATAAAGGAGGAAAAGCAGTACTGATCCTCCTGGATTTATCTGCAGCGTTTGACACCGTGCCCCATGTCCGCCTTGGTGACACGGTGTTGAAATGGTTCTCGTCTTTTTTGGAGGACAGAAACCAGGAGGTCTGGTCCCCTCCATTTTCTGCTACTATCCCGAAAGTGGGTGTTCCACAGGGCTCTATTTTGAGCCCTACTTTGTTCAATCTCTATATGGCCCCTCTTGCCCCTTTGGTCGAAGCTTGTGAGGCAACAATCATTTCTTACGCTGACGATACGCAGCTGCTGTTCACGTGTGAGAAGGGTGAAGACTTTGATGGGGAGCTGATCAAAAATTGCTTGAAAAAAGTCTTCTCCTGGCTTAGACTTAATGAACTTAAATGTAATCCTGAGAAATCCGAAATTATTTTTTCGGATCACCACCTCAGGATGTATGGAAACAATGGTGGCCAGCTGATATGTCACCTCCTCAGTCTTCGGTCAGGACAGTCAAGAACTTGGGGGTGAAACTGGATGATTCCCTTTCCATGAAAACCCAGGTTCAGTCTGTTGCAGGCTTTTGTTTCGGTCTTCTTAAAATGCTCAGGAAATTCCTGCCCATGTTATCTTTCGCTCACAGAAAGATAGTGGTCCAGGCCCTTATTGCCTCTAGGCTGGACTACGTAAATGTTTTATATTTAGGTCTTCCAGAGTTTTTGATAAACAAGCTTCAGGTTGTCCAAAATGCGGCAGCCATGGCAGTTCTCAGGCTGGGCCCCAGAACCCGGATTTCCCCCCACCTGACCGCTTTGCATTGGCTCCCTATCCGAAACAGAATTCTTTTCAAGGCATTATTTCTGGCTTTTAAGGCTCTCCATGGTCTGGGGGCCCACTATATCAGGAAGAGAGTACTTCGTTATGCACCTGGGAGATCTTTAAGATCCTCTCACCAGTCTCTTCTAGTGGTCCCCAGATTCTCCCGTTTGTGCAGAGGGGGACGCTCTTTTCAAGTTCAGGTTGCCGTAACTGGAATAGTCTGCCTCAGCATCTCAGACAAGTACCCGATTTGCTGACTTTCCGTAAACAACTTAAAACCTGGTTATTTCAGCAGTAGTGTTTGCCTGGTATTATCTGGATAATTCAGGGCTCCGTCTAGCGCCGGGACACTCTTCTGAGTAGCTGAGCGCTTTACAAGTACATTATAACATAACATAACATTACAATATACATATTCACACTATATGATCCCAAGGAGGAAACAGAGTAAGAACCAGAAGCTGCTGACGTTACATATAAATCTTTAGTCTTCGCGCCGACAGGTCATAAACTCCTCTGAGATCACAATGACTGTTAATATTTTAATATACATAATCACAGTATATGATCCCAAGGGGGAAACAGAGTAATAACCAGAAGCTGCTGATGTTACATATAAATCTTTAGTCTTCGCGCCAACGGGTCATAAACGTCTCTGAGATCATAATGGGTGGTTATTATAATATACATAATCACACTATATAATCCCAAGGAGGAAACAGAGTAAGAACTAAAAGCTGCTAACGTTACATATAAATCTTTAGTCTTCGCGCCAACGGGTCACCAACACCTCTGAGGTCAAGTACAGTGTCAATATTATAATATACAAAGTCACACTATATGATCTCCAAGGAGCCAGAAAAAGAACAATATTTGCTGTGTTCTATCTGTTTCTGAAAACAAGCTGCTGACGTTACATATAAATGGCAAAAACAACCAATAACACTTTTTTCTAAATACAAATGTTTAAATATTGACAAATAGCTACGTATTATAAATATCTACTATGCCATAATCAAACAACTTACAACTCTGGAATATGTTTTGTTGCCGCAAAACAAGAATCCAATGCTAGAAAAGGGAACGTGCATCACAGAATGGACACGCGTAAATAACTCGCATAAACGAAACTAATCAAACAACGGGTGTGGTTTATATACTTTTTGGTTATTGAGTAGTCTATGGAAGGAAGATGCGGCTCCGCCCATTTAGATGTCACGTTTTACAGTTCACACGTGCTCACGTTTTCACTGTTTAACTTGTGCACGTGTTGGGAAAAGTTACAAAATGTGAAGCGGTAAAGATTTCGATTTCGATCCTAACACGTATAAGGTCCTTAATATGTACATACGTTGGAAAGCTTAAAAACTGTTACCCGGCAAACCGTGTCATTTCCATTCTCATAACTACAAACATCTATTAATTGCCGTAATTCTAAATAGAAGACATAAAAAAAAATATCGGTCAGAATAGAAAAAAAAAATACGTGCTAATATTTCTCATCACTATGGTTTTAAATTTAAAAAATGCCAGCATTTGTAAAGCGTACAGCTTCCCCCGGAAAGGTGTGCCGGCGCTCGGGGGCGTCGGGAACATTAAGCAAGGTGTTGCCCACAGTGACATAGTGGTGGGCTAATGTGCCGCTGGAGCCGGGAATCGAACTGTAAACGCTGTTGTTCGAAGTCAGGTATCATAGCTGCTGCGTCACACATTTTCCACAGTTAAATGTTAATTAGTGCAAATTAAGTTTTAAACATTGTTAAATTATAACTTATAACAAACTACTGTTACAATTAGTTTTTCACTACAAAAAGTATGCACGTCTTTTTAAAATTTACTTAAAAACAATATAGGTTTCAGGGACATTGTAGTTACAAATTAGCATTTATAAAACCTTTGAAATTCACTGAAAAAACCATAGGTTTCACAGACGTTATAGGTAGAAAATAGCATTTAAAAAACCTTTGACATTCACTGAAAAAACCATAGGTTTTACAGACGTTATAGTTAGAAATTAGCATTTAAAAAACCTTTCAAATTCACTGAAAAGACCATAGGTTTCAGGGACGTTATAGTTAGCTGGACATTTCACTCATACAAAACCATAGAAATTCCACCGTTATAGTTAGTTCAGCTAACTATAACTCGCACTCCCGCAATGCACTGCTCATGACGTCACATATTACATCATTCATGGCATGGTCAGTGACATCACTGATGACATCTAAAATGACATCTCTGATGACATCACTGATGACATCATCCACGTGATAATCTGATGCACCTCATCACACCCTAATATAACCTTTGATACACCCACTGTAAAATACAGACTACCATTTTCGAAACCATCCACACACCAATACCAGTTACTACATACTCACTCACTAATTCCTAGGTCTGCACACACATCCATTCATTCACCCATACAATCACTTATACATGCAGTCACTCATCAATACAACACTATCATATGCACTCATACACCTATTCAGATACTCACACACCACCACTCATCCATGGAGTTACTCACACACCTAGTCAGTCATGCAAAGAATCAATCACACTCCCATTTACTCACCTATACAGTTATACACACACCACCTCACTAATTCATACAGACAGTAACGCATACTTACTCTCTTATGTAATCACTGAAACAAGTACATACTCATCTATATATGCCACTCTCACAATCACTCACTCTCACATATAGTTATTTAGATAGACCATCACTCACATATACTGCCTTTTACATATGTAGTTACTCACACATGTACCACTGAGACATCCATTCACTCACCAACACACCCATACACACACTCACCCACCCATACAGCTGTTTCCACATTCACTTTTGAACCCATACACCCAGTGAATCAACCACTCACAGATCTATGCACAGAGTCACACACCTCCAACCCACCCATACACACACACTCAGTCCCCCATACAAATACTCAAGCAAGCAATCAATAACCCATATAAACACTCGCGTAGCTACTTACCAACCCATATAGCAGCTTACACAGCAACAGACAGACTGATACAGACATTTACACAGTTTAGTCACTAACCCATGCATTCAGTAAGACACCTTTAATCAGTCACTTATACAATCAGTCACACACCTTCTAAATCCTCCATCCAGACACTTATACACCCACTCATTCTTCAATACACCTTGCCATATATATAAAACATATTTAAACTTTACAGAAACACACAGTCACTGGATGATGTCATCAGTGATGTCATTTGAGATGTCATCAGTGATGTTATCAGTGATGTCACTGACCATGCCATGAATGACGTAATATGTGACGTCATGAGCAGTGCTTTGCGGTGGAATTTCTATGGTTTTGTATGAGTGAAATGTCCAGCTAACTATAACGTCCCTGAAACCTATGGTTTTTTCAGTGAATTTGAAAGGTTTTTTAAATGCTAATTTCTAACTATAACGTCTGTAAAACCTATGGTTCTTTCAGTAAAAAAAAAAATATATATATATATATATATATTCACTGAAAAAACCATAGGTTTCAGGCACGTTATAGTTAGAAATTAGCATTTAAAAACCTTAGAAATTCACAGAAAAACCATAGGTTTTAGGGAAAGTTATAGTTAGTTGGACATTGCACTCGTACAAAACCCGTGAAATTCCCCCGTTATAGTTAGTTCAGCTAACTATAACTCGCGCCCCCGCAATGCACTGCTGATGACGTCACATATTACATCACTCATGACATGGTCAGTGACATCACTGATGACATCACTGATGACATCTCAAATGACATCACTGATGACATCACTGATGACATCATACACGTGATAATCTGATGCACCTCCTCACACCCTAATATAACCTTTTTATTTGCAAAGTTTTATATAGCGCTGGCTAGACCCGGAGGTATCAGAGTGCTTTACATGAGGATCAGCGAGTTACAGGATACATAGTTATATCAGTTGAGTCAGCGAGTTACAGGTTACATAGTTACATCAGTTTGAATCAAAGAATCACAGAGGGAGGAGGAGGGGGGAGGGGAGGAGACACGAACGGGGAGACGAGGAAAACAATGTCAGATGACCGGCTGGGTAGGTGATGGCCAAGTGGCCAGACTCCTCTATAGCTGCATAGGACAGCTCCACCGGGCATCGGCCAAGGTTGCTCGGTCTCCGCGGTGGGTACAAACCGTTTTGGTATCCGCCCAGGGGGCGTCGTCATCGTTCCATCGAAGGGGAGAGAAGGAGACACAAACGGGGAGACGAGGAAAAACAATGTCAGATGACCGGCTGGGCAGGTGACGGCCAAGGGGCCAGACTCCTCTATAGCTGCATAGGACAGCTCCACCGGGCATCGGCCAAGGTTGCTCAGGCTCCGTGGTAGGTACAAACGGTTTTGTTATCTACATCAGTTGAATCAGCGAGTTACGGATTACATAGTTACATTAATTTGAATCAAAGAATCACAGAGGGAGGGGGAGGGAAAGAGACACAAACAGGGAGACGAGGAAAACAATGTCAGACTCCTCTATAGCTGTAAAGGTCAGCTCCACCGGGCATCGGCCAAGGTTGCTCGGGCTCCGCGGTAGGTAAAAACTGTTTTGGGATCCGCCCAGGGGGCGTCATCATAGATCCATCGAAAGCATTCGGTGTTCCTGACTGCTGTGTTGGAGTGTGAGATGGGCAGTGGGAGCTGAGACCGATCCACGTAGAGGCCTGTGTTGCTGCACCCAATGCTTAGGCGCCATCATAGAAACAGCTTACAATAACACCAAAATTCGCCCAGGAGTTGTAGCTTGCATAAAAAATTTAACATACTTTGTTGCTTTCCAGCATATAACACGGCGCTGTCACAATACAAATACGCACTCGCCTCCTGGTGCAGAATGATGACGCTGGCGGCGACGGCCGCTCGGGAGGTGGATTTGCCAAGGCTTGTTTGCAGTTGCAAGAACCACGCAACGATGCCCGCAGACAGCGGATGTTTTCAGCTATCAGTGCTTTGATACACCCACTCTAAAATGCAGACTACCGGGGCTTGGAGGGGCCTTAGAGGCCCCCCAAACTTTAAAAAAACAAGGTCCCCGGGGCTGTGGGGGGGCTGCGTGCCCCCCGCAACTCATTATTCTAGCCCTGGGGAGGTGGCGGTCCCCGGGGCAGTGTGGGGGGGATTGGGCCCCCCCACACTTTTTTTTTCACTGCCCCCGGGACTTGGCCCACCCGGGGGCTAATTAGTAACGAAGCGCGGGAGTCTGCGCTTCGTTTTTTTTGTTTTGCGGCCAGATCCGCGGAACCGGCGCGCATTTTGCTGTTTTAAAAAAAAAAATGCTTTTTTGGGCACTGGGGGTCCTTGTGGGACCCCCTGAGCAGGCCTAGGGGGTCAGGGTGTTTCTACCCTGCCCCCTTTCCTTTTTTTTCGCAACTGTTTTTCTCTTTTCTTGTGCCTCAGTTCTACCGAGGCACAAGATGGCTGTCAACACTTCCTGGTTTGGAGTGTTGACAGCCAATTAGCATGCAGCTCGTGGTCGGGAGGGTGCGCGGATCCACCGCGGCCATAGATATCGAAACTTTTATTTTTTGATTTTCTCAGCAACTACTGAACGGATTTACACCATTTTTAAAAAGGGTGCTTTCTGAGCCAAGCACTACCTGTTTTCCAAATTTGGTGTAATTCCGTTCAGCAGTTTTGGCTGTAGCCGTGTCTAAACTTTCCTATGGGAATTAACATGGAGAAAACACGTTTTGGGACCCCCCTTTTTTCTCAGCCCCCGCTTGATGAATCACCCCGAAACTTTCAAGACCAGAGCGGATCAGAGCACCCCACTAGTTTTGAAAATTTTGCGATGATTCGTCAAACGACGCCAAAGTTATTGGGAATAGAATGTTACGAATTTCCTATGGATAATAGGTCCTAACTATAACTATCTACTGGCGACCGCCAGTAGATAATATATTCACTGAAAGAACCATAGGTTTCAGGGACATTATAGTTAGTTGGACATTTCACTAGTACAAAACCAGAGAAATTCACCCGTTATAGTTAGTTCAGCTAACTATAACTCGCGCCCCCGCAATGCACTGCTGATGACGTCACATATTACATCATTCATGACATGGTCAGTCACATCACTGATGACATCACTGATGACATCTCAAATGAAATCACTGATGACATCACTGATGACATCATCCACGTGATAATCTGATGCACCTCCTAACACCCTAATATAACCTTTGATACACCCACTCTAAAATGCAGACTACCATTTTCGAAACCGCAGACACACCAATACCAGTTACTACATACCCACTCACTGATTCCTAGGTCTACACACATGTCCACTCATTCATCCATACAGTTACTCATACATGCAGTCACTCATCAATACAGCACTATCATATGCATTCATACACCAATACAGACACTCACACACCACCACTCACCCATAGAGTTACTCACACACCTAGTCAGTCATGCAAAGATTCAATCATACTCCCATTTACTCACCTATAAAGTTATACACACACCACTTCACTTATTCCTACAGATACTAACACATACTTACTCTCTTCTACAATCACTGACACAAGCACACACTCATCCATACAGCCACTCTCACAATCACTCACTCTCACATATAGTCATTTATATACTCCAACACTCACATATACTGCCTTTCACATATGTAGTTACTCACACATGTACCACTGAGACATCCATTCACTCACCAACACACCCATATACACACTCACCCACCCATACAGCCCTTCACAGATGCACTCTTGAACCCATACACCCAGTGAATCACCTACTCACACATCTATGCACAGACTCACACACCCCCACCCACCCACAGAGACACTCAGGCACCCATACAGATACTCAGACAACCAATCAATAACCCATATAGACACTCACGTAGCTACTCACCAACCCATGCAGCCGCTTACACACCAACTGACAGACTAATACAGACATTCACACAGTTTAGTCACTAACCCATGCATTCAGTAAGACACGATTAATCACTCATTTATAAAGTCAGTCACACACCTACTAAATCATCTATTCAGACACTTATACACTCACTCATTCTTCAATACACCTTGGCATATATATATATATATTCACTGAAAAAACCATAGGTTTCAGGCACGTTATAGTTAGAAATTAGCATTTAAAAAACCTTAGAAATTCACTGAAAAAACCATAGGTTTTAGGGACAGTTATAGTTAGTTGGACATTGCACTCGTACAAAACCCGTGAAATTCCCCTGTTATAGTTAGTTCAGCTAACTATAACTCGTGCCCCCGCAATGCACTGCTGATGACGTCACATATTACATCACTCATGACATGATCAGTGACATCACTGATGACATCACTGATGGCATCTCAAATGACATCACTGATGACATCACTGATGACATCATCCAGTGACTGTGTTTCTGTAAAGTTTAAATATGTTTAATATATATAGGGAAAGGCGTATTGAAGAATGAGTGGGTGTATAAGTATCTGAATGGATGATTTAGTAGGTGCGTGACTGACTCTATAAGTGAGTGATTAAACGTATCTAACTAACTATAATGGGGGAATTTCACTGGTTTTGTACGAGTGAAATGTCCAACTAACTATAACTGTCCCTAAAACCTATGGTTTTTTCAGTGAATTTCTAAGGTTTTTTAAATGCTAATTTCTAACTATAACGTGCCTGAAACCTATGGTTTTTTCAGTGAATATATATTATCTACTGGCGGTCGCCAGTAGATAGTTATAGTTAGGACCTATTTTCCATAGGAAATCCGCAACATTCTATTTGAAATAACCTTGGCGCCAGTTGACGAATCTTCGCGAAAGTTTCCAGTTTGTTGGGGCACTCCGGTCCGCTCCTATCCTGAAAGTCTCGGGTTGATTTGTCAAGCGGGGGCCGAGAAAAAAGGGGGGTCCAAAAACGCGTTTTCCCCATTCATTTTTCCATAGGAACCTTTAGTCGCAGCTACAGCCCGAACTGCTGAACGGAATTACACCAAATTTGGCAAAGAGGTAGCCCTTGGTTCAGTGTCGTGTCTTTTGCTTAAATGGTGTAAATCCGTTCAGTAGTTCCTGAGAAAATCAAAAGTAATTCACATATATATCTATGGCCGAGTAGGATCCGCGTACCCTCCCGATCACGAGCTGCATGCTAATTGGCTGTGAAATGGCTGTCAACACTCCAAATCAGGAAGTGTTGGCTGCCATTTTGTCCCTCGGTAGAACCGAGGGACAGAAACAAATGCGCAAAGCGCAAAAAGGGGGCAGGGTAGAAACACCCTGACCCCCTAGATCTGCTCAGGGGGTCCCACAAGGACCCCCTGGGCAGAAAAAAGCATTTTATTTTATTTTTTAAACGGCGGGATGCACTTAGGGTGCGCGGATCCCGCCGATTAAAAAAACACACACGAAACAAGTGCGCAAAACGCACAAAGGGGGCAGGGTAGAAACACCCTGACCCCCTAGGTCTGCTCAGGGGGTCCCACAAAAACCCCCTGGGCAGAAAAAAGCATTTTTTTTTTTAATGCGCATCCCGTCGATAAAAAAAAAAAATCAAAGCGCGGTCTCCCGCGTGTCGATGCTAATTTGCCCCGGGTGGCCCAAGTCCTGGGGGCATGCGGGGGTGGGTTTAGATTTTATGGGGGGGCCTCTAAGGCCTCCAAGCCCGGGGACCTTCACCCCGGGGCTTTAAATAAAAATGGTGCGGGAGGGTTCTCAGCCCTCCCGCAGCCCCGGGACCGCCAACCCCGGGGCTTCTTTTAAAAAAAATTTATGACCTGTGTGGGGGGGCTCCAGTCCCCCACACGCCCCGGGGACCGCCACCTCCCCGGGGCACTAACAAATTTAAAATGGGGGTCTGTTTTGGACCCCCGAAGCCCCGGGGACCACCACCTCCCCGGGGCTGTGCAATTCAAAGGAGGGGGGCCCCGTGGCCCCCCTCCTGGAGCCAGTGATGGCCCTGGGGACCGCCACCCCCCAGGGCCGGCTCCTGCAGTGTCCCAGGGTGCCCACCCCCGGGACACTGTAGCTTGCTATGACAGGACGGGAGCCTCGCGGCTCCCATCCTGTCATAGCAAACTGCTTTGGTTTTTGGAAGAGAGAGCAGGAAACCTGCTCTCTCTTCCAAAAACCAAAGCCGATTGCTTTTCCACACGGGGAGCTGCATGTTAGCAGCTCCCCATGTGGAATAGCAATGCCGGCTCCCGCAGGACGCGGGGAGCCGGCGGGACCGTGGGGGCATTTGGGACCCCCACGGTCCCCAATGGAGAGGGCCAGCCCCGGGGGATGGGGTCCCCGGGGCTAGTAGTGGCCCGGGAGGGGGGCCACGCGGCCCCCCTCCCCCCAAAAAATAAAAAAAATAAAAAAATAAAGGCCTGCCCCGGGGGATGGGGTCCCCGGGGCAAAAGGAGGCCTGAGGAGGGGGGCCACGCAGCCGCCCTCCATGAAAATTTAAAAAAAAAAATAAGGTGGCAATGACCCGGGGGATGGGGTCCCCGGGTCGAAATTGGCCACGGGAGGGGGGCCCACGCGGTCCCCTTCCCGTACCTTTTAAAAAAAAAAAAATTAAAGGGGGTCAGGCCATGGGGGATGGGGTCCCCAGGGCCCAAAATCATTACAAAGAAGGGGGGCCACACAGCCCCCTTTTAAAAAAAAAATCCCCCCCAAAAAATCCGGCATTGCGTCGGAGGCCATGCCCCCTCCTTGTCAGCACTCTGCAAACGCACCCCCTGGCGAGTTTGCAGAGGGGGAACGAATTCCCCTTGAATACTGGGGGTCCCTGGGGGCCAACTAGCCCACCAGGAACCTCCAGTATGCGCCAGGGGGCTGCGTTGCAGAGAGGTATTCTGAGGCCTTGCCCCTTTTTACACCTCTCTGCAACGCAGCTCTGTGGCACTTAATGGAGGTAGCTGGTGGGCTAGTTGCACCCCAGGGACCCTCAGGATTCAAGAGGAGTTAATCCCCCAACTTAAAACGCGCCACGGGGTGCGTTTGCACAGTGGTGAAAGGAGGGTGCGGGGCCTGAGGTGACATGTGTGCAAACAGGCCCCGTGGCATGTTTTAAGATGGGGAATTAAATCCCCTTCAATCCTAAGGGTCCCTGGGGGCCAACTAGCCCACCAGGTACCTCCAGTAAGCGCCACGGAGCTGCGTTGCAGAGTGTTGTAAAAGGGGCATGGCCTCTGAACACCTCTCTGCAATGCAGCTCTCTAGCGCATACTGGAGGTATCTGGTGGGCTAATTGGCCCCTAGGGACCCTCGGGATTGAGGAGGAATTAATTCTCCAACTTAAAACGCGCCACAGGGCGTGTTTGCAGACATGTCACCTCAGGCCCCACCCCCTTCCTTCACCATTGTGCAAATATTCCTCTAAAATCAGCCGAACTACGAATTCCGATTTACTCACCTGTTATCAGGAGAGACCTCAGTGCTGCATCTTTGAGCCCAGTACTGATCCTGAAAAGTAATTTTAACCGTACTTACCAGTAACTTGAATTTCCTTCCATAGGATATCATTGCCTGCTTTTTGCTGAAAAAGTTTCTAAGTATCGATTTTGAAACTTACAAATATTCCTCTAAAATCAGCAGAACTACGAATTCCGATTTACTCACCTGTTATCAGGAGAGACCTCAGTGCTGCATCTTTGAGCCCAGTACTGTTCCTGAAAAGTAATTTTAACCGTACTTACCAGTAACTTGAATTTCCTTCCATAGGCTAACATTGACTGGTTTCACTTGGAAATTCTTCTAAGTGTGGAGTTTTGGAACTTTATAATATTCCTCTAAAATCAGCCGAACTACGAATTCCGATTTACTCACCTGTTATCAGGAGAGAACCCAGTGCTGCATCTTTTAGCCCAGCACTGACCTTGAAAAGTAATTCTAACCGTACTTACCAGTAAATTCGAATTTCATTCCATAGGATAACATTGCCTGCTTTTTGCTGAAAAAGTTTCTAAGTGTCGATTTTTTAAACATACAAATATTCCTCTAAAATCAGCAGAACTACGAATTCCGATTTACTCACCTGTTATCAGGAGAGACCTCAGTGCTGCATCTTTGAGCCCAGTACTGATCCTGAAAAGTAATCTTAACCGTACTTACCAGTAACTTGAATTTCCTTCCATAGGCTAACATTGACTGGTTTCACTTGGAAAAGTGTGGAGTTTTGGAACTTTATAATATTCCTCTAAAATCAGCCGAACTACGACTTCCGATTTACTCACCTGTTATCAGGAGAGAACCCAGTGCTGCATCTTTTAGCCCAGCACTGACCTTGAAAAGTAATTCTAACCGTACTTACCAGTAAATTGAATTTCCTTCCATAGGATAACATTGCCTGCTTTTTGCTGAAAAAGTTTCTAAGTGTCGATTTTTGAAACATACAAATATTCCTCTAAAATCAGCAGAACTACGAATTCCGATTTACTCACCTGTTATCAGGAGAGACCTCAGTGCTGCATCTTTGAGCCCAGTACTGATCCTGAAAAGTAATTTTAACCGTACTTACCAGTAACTTGAATTTCCTTCCATAGGCTAACATTGACTGGTTTCACTTGGAAATTCTTCTAAGTGTGGAGTTTTGGAACTTTATAATATTCCTCTAAAATCAGCCGAACTACGAATTCCGATTTACTCACCTGTTATCAGGAGAGAACCCAGTGCTGCATCTTTTAGCCCAGCACTGACCCTGAAAAGTAATTCTAACCGTATTTACCAGTAACTTGTATTTCCTTCCATAGGAATCCATTGTCTGGTTTTCAGCAGAAAAGTTTCAAAGTGTCGATTTTCAAAAACTACAAATATTCCTTAAAAATCGCCTGTATGACTTAAACGCATTCTTTCAACTGTTTACAGGAGATGCACCAGTGCTGGATCCAGGATCCACCACTGAGTAAGAAAAAGTAACGATAACACTACTTACCTGCTAAGTGAATTTCCTCCCTTAGGATAACATTGGTGATTCTATGTGAAAAAGTTTCTAAGTGTCAACCTTTAAAATACAATAATATTCCTTAAAAATCATTACTGTAACCAAAACGCTTTTACTCAACTGTTTACAGGAGATGTCCCAGGACTGAATCTAGGATCCAGTCCTGTGGTTAGAAAAGTAATCCATAAAGTAACTAATTGCATTTAACTTGAAATTCACATTGAGCTCAATGTTGCATTGTGTTTGAAATTGTGTTGCCCATTGCAACAACTGTAACTACTGTACTTAAAAGTCTATTGCCTATTTGCAAAGTATTTAAACTAAAGTAATTCATTCTGAGAAAGTATATTTTGTAATGTAATATATAATGTAATTACAATGTATTTAAAAAAATAAAATATCTAAAAATAAATAGTTTAAAAAAATGTAGTAAATCAGTATCAAAAAAATAAATATAACAATTAATACATTTAAAAATTGTCATTTACAAAACCTTTGAAATTCACTGAAAAAAACCATAGGTTTCAGACATGTTATAGTTAGGAATTAGCATTTAAAAAACCTTTGAAATTCACTGAAAAAACCATAGGTTTCAGGCACGTTATAGTTAGAAATTAGCATTTAAAAAAAACTTACAAATTCACTGAAAAAAACATAGGTTTTAGGGACAGTTATAGTTAGTTGGACATTGCACTCGTACAAAACCCGTGAAATTCTCCCGTTATAGTTAGTTCAGGTAACTATAACTCGCGCCCCCGCAATGCACTGCTGATGACGTCACATATTACATCACTCATGACATGGTCAGTGACATCACTGATGACATCTCAAATGACATCACTGATGACATCACTGATGACATCATCCATATGATAATTTGATGCATCTTCTCACACCCTAATATAACTATTGATACACCCACTGTAAATTACAGACTTCCATTGTCAAAACCATAGACACTCCAACACCAATTACTATATACACACTCACTGATTCTTAGGTCTACACACGCACATCTACTCACTCACCCGTACAGTCACTCATACTTATAGTCACTCAGTACAGGACTATTATATGCACTCATACACCTATATAAACACTCACACACCGCCACTCATCCATAGAGGTACTCACACACCTAGTCAATCATGCAAAAAATTAAGCACACACCCATTTACTCACCTATACAGTTATACACACCAGCTCACTTACTCATACAAATACTAGCACATTCTTACGCTCTTATACAATCTCTGATACAAGCACACACTCATCCATACAGTCACTCTCACAATCACACACTCTCGCTTATAGCTATTTATATACTCCAACACACATATATACTGCCTTTCACATACGTAGTTACTCACACATGTACCACTGGGACATACATTCACTCACTAACACACTCTTACACACACTTACCCACCCATACAGTCTATCACAGATGCACTCTTGAAACCATCCACCCAGTGAATCACCCACTCACACATCTATGCACAGAGTCGCACACACCCCACCCACACAAACACTCAGGCACCCATACAGATACTCAGCCAACCAATCAATAACTCATATAGACACTCATGTAGCTATTCACAAACCCATGCTGCCACTTACACAGCAACAGACAGACGGATACAGACATTCACCCAGTTTAGTCACTAACCCATGCATTCAGTAAGTAGCCCTTTTTTCAGAAAGAGACCTTTTTTTTAAATGGAGTAAATCCGTTCAGTAGTTGCGGAGAAAATCAAAAAATAGAGGTCAAAAAATCAATTTCCCATAGGAAACTTTAGACACGGTTACAACCAAAACTGCTGAACAGAATTACACCAAATTTGGCAAAAAGGTAGTGCTTGGTTCAGAAAGCACCCTTATTTTTAAATGGTGTAAATCCGTTCAGTAGTTCCTGAGAAATTCAAAACATAAAAGTTTCGATATCTATGGCCGGGGTGGATCCGCGCACCCTCCCGATCACGAGCTTCATGCTAATTGGCTGTCAACACTCCAAACCAGGAAGTGTTGGCAGCCATCTTGTGCCTCGGTAACCGAGGCACAAGAAAACAGAAAAACTAATGCGCAAAACAAGGAAAGGGGGCAGGGTAGAAACACCCTGACCCACTAAGCCTGCTCAGGGGGTCCCAAAAAAGCATTTAAAAAAAAAAAATCAGCAAAATGCGTGCCGGATCCTTGGATCCGGCCCTGAAACTAAAAAAAAAACGAAGCGTGGGCTCCTGCGCTTCGTTTAATTGAAGCCCCCGGGTGGGCCAGGTCCCGGGGGCAGTAAAAAAATGTGTGGGGGGGCCCCAATGCCCCCCACACTGCCCCGGGGACCGCCACCCCCAAGGGCTTTACAACAATATTTGCGGGGGGCACATGGCACCCCCGCAGCCCCGGGGACCGCCACCCCCCGGGGCTTGTTTTTTTAGAGTTTGGGGGGCCTCTAAGGTCCCCCCAAGCCCCGGGGACCACCACCCCCCGGGGCTTTGATCAATTATAATCGTGGGGACACACTGCCCCCCCACAGCCCCGGGGACCACCACCCCCTGGGGCTTCTTTTTTTTAAAAAAATATACCTGTGTGGGGGGGCTCGAGCCCCCTCACATGCCCCGGGGACCGCCACCTCCCCGGGGCACTAATATTTAAATTTGGGGGTCCGTAACAGACCCCCGAGCCCCGGGGACAACCACCTCCCCGGGGCTGTGCAAGTGAAGGGAGGGGGGCCGCACGGCCCCCCTCCTGGAGCCTGTGATGGCCCTGGGGACCGCCACCTCCCAGGGCCAGCTCCTGCAGTGTCCCGAGGTGCCCACCCCCGGGACACTGCTGTTTGCTATGGCAGGACGGGAGCCTCGCGGCTCCCGTCCTGCCATAGCAAACTTGCTTTGGATTTTGGAAGAGAGAGCAGGAAACCTGCTCTCTCTTCCAAAATCTAAAGCAGATTGCTTTTCCACACGGGGAGCTGCATGTTAGCAGCTCCCCATGTGGAAAAGCAATGCCGGCTCCTGCAGGACGCGGGGAGCAGGTGGGACCATGGGGGCATTGGGGCTCCCCCCACGGTCCCCAACGGATAGGGCCTGCCCCGGGGGATGGGGTCCCCGGGGCTAGTAGAAGCCCTGGAGGGGGGCCACGCGGCCCCCCTCCCCAAATTTTTTTTTTAAAAAGCCGGCCCCGGGGGATGGGGTCCCTGGTGCAATAGAGGCCTCAGGAGGGGGGCCACGCAGCCCCCTCCTTAAAAAATTTAAAAAATGTGGCCATGCCCCGGGGGATGGGGTCCCCGGGGCCGGAATTGGCCACAGGAGGGGGGCCACGCAGCCCCCTTCCCGTTCAGTTTTTTTTTTAAATAAAAAAAGGGGCCAGGCCCTGGGGGATAGGGTCCCCAGCGCCCAAAAAAGGAAAAAAGAAGGAGGGCCACACAACCCCCTTCTAAAAAATAAATTTAAAAAAAGATGCGATCGTGCCTCAGGCCCCACCCCTTCCCTTCACCACTCTGCAAACGCGCCCTGTGGCGCGTTTTAAATTGGGGCATTAATTCCCCTTGAATACTGGGGGTCCCTGGGGGCCAACTAGCCCACCAGGTACCTCCAGTGCACCCCACAGGGCTGCGTTGCAGAGAGGTGGTGCAGGCCACGCCCCTTTTTACACCTCTCTGCAACGCAGCTCTGTGGCGCTTACTGGAGGTATCTGGTGGGCTAGTTGGACCCCAGGGACCCTCAGGATTCAAGGGGACTTTATCCCCCAACTTAAAACGCGCCACGGGGTGCCTTTGCACAGTGGTGAAGGGAGGGGGCGGGGCCTGAGGTGACATGTGTGCAAACATGCCCTGTTGCGCATTTTAAGTTGGGGGATTAAGTCCCCTTGAATCCTGAGGGTCCCTGGGGTCCAACTAGCCCACCAGGTACCTCCAGTAAGCGCCACAGAGCTGCGTTGCAGAGAGGTGTAAAAAGGGGCGTGGCCTCGCTCCACCTCTCTGCAACGCAGGCCTGTGGCGCTTACTGGAAGTACCTAGTGGGCTAGTTGGGCCCCAGGGACCCTCAGGATTCAAGGTGACCTAATACCCCAACTTAAAACGTGCCACAGGGCGCGTTTGCACAGTGGTGAAGGGAGGGCGGGGCCTCGGGTGACATGTGTGCAAACACGCCCTGTGGCACGTTTTAAGTTGGGGAATTAATTCCCTTGAATCCTGAGGGACCCTGGGGGCCAACTAGCCCACCAGGTACCTCCAGTGCACGCCACAGGGCTGCGTTGGAGAGAGGTGGTCCAGGCCACGCCCCTTTTACACCTCTGTGCAACGCAGCTGTGTGGCGCTTACTGACGGTACCTAGTGGGCTAGTTGGACCCCAGGGACCCTCAGGATTCAAGGGGACTTAATCTCCCAACTTAAAACGGCCACAGGGCTTGTTTGCACACATGTCACCTCAGGCCCCCCTCCCTTCACCACTGTGCAAACGCGCGCCGGGGCGCGTTTTAAGAGGAAGTTTTAATCCCCCTGCCCTATTATATACTAGGGCCTTACAGAGGAGGTCATGCTAATGACAGGGGTACCCCAACGCATAGTGTTCCCTAGTGTATGTAGGTGTTTTCACTGTATTCTAAGTGTCTTTTAGCATAGCACTGGCTCTAGGCCTGGTTAGTCCGAGTCAGTTACCACCAGTACCCATCTGAAAAAGTTGTGGGCACAGGATGATTTTGCAACAAGGCCTCTTTCTGCTCCTCTGTTTGTTCTTTCTGCACATGTCTTGCTTCTTCCTGCTCTTTTCTTCGTCTTTGTGGACTCTTCTGTTGCTTCTTTCTGCATTTCTTTTGCTTCTTTCTGTGCATTTTTTCTTCTTTCTTCACAAGTCCTACCTCTGTAGGCATAGTTAGAAACTAGCATTTAAAAAACCTTTGAAATTCACTTAAAAAACCATAGGTTTCAGGCACGTTATAGTTAGAAATTAGCATTTAAAAAACCTTAGAAATTCACTGAAAAATCCATAGGTTTTAGGGACAGTTATAGTTAGTTGGACATTTCACTCGTAAAAACCATAGAAATTCCCCCATTATAGTTAGTTCAGCTAACTATAACTCGCGCCCCGCAATGCACTGCTGATGACGTCACATATTACATCACTCATGACATGGTCAGTGACATCACTGATGACATCACTGATGACATCTCAAATTACATCAATGATGACATCATCCATGTGATAATTTGATGCATCTTCTCACACCCTAATATAACCTTTGATACACCCACTCTAAATTACAGACTGCCATTCTCAAAACCATAGACACTCCAACACCAATAACTACATACCCACTCACTGATTCTTAGGTCTACACACACATCCACTCACTCACCCGTACAGTCACTCATACTTACGGTCACTCAGTACAGGACTATGATATGCACTCATACACCTACATAGACACTCACACACCGCCACTCATCCATAGAGGTACTCACACACCTAGTCAGTCATGCAAATAATTAATCACACTGCCATTTACTCACCTATACAGTTATACACACACCAGCTCACTTACTCATACAAATACTAGCACATTCTTACGCTCTTATACAATCACTGATACAAGTACACACTCATCCATACAGCCACTCTCACAATCACACACTCTCACTTATAGCCATTTATATACTCCAACACACATATATACTGCCTTTCACATATGTAGCTACTCACACATGTACCACTGAGATATACATTCACTCACTAACACACCCATACACACACTCACCCACCCATACAGTCCATCACAGATGCACTCTTGAAACCATGCACCCAGTGAATCACCCACTCACACATGTATGCGCAGAGTCACACACACCCCACCCACACAAAAACTCAGGCACCCATACAGATACTCAGACAACCAATCAATAACCCATGTAGACACTCATGTAGCTATTCACAAACCCATGCAGCCGCTTACACACCAACAGACAGACGGATACAGACATTCACACAGTTTAGTCACTAACCCATGCATTCAGTAAGATACGCTTAATCACTCACTTATAGAGTCAGTCACGCACCTCCTAAATCATCCATTCAGACACTTATACACCCACTCATTCTTCAATACGCCTTTCCCTATATATATTAAACATATTTAAACTTTACAGAAACACACAGTCACTGGATGATGTCATCAGTGATGTCATTTGAGATGTCATCAGTGATGTCACTGACCATGACATGAGTGATGTATTATGTGACGTCATCAGCAGTGCATTGCGGGGGCGCGAGTTATAGTTAGCTGAACTAACTATAACAAGATAATTTCTATGGTTTTGTACGAGTGAAATGTCCAACTAACTATAACTGTCCCTAAAACCTATGGTTTTTTCAGTGAATTTCTAAGGTTTTTTAAATGCTAATTTCTAACTATAACGTGCATGAAACCTATGGTTTTTTCAGTGAATATATATATATATATTATCTACTGGCGGTCGCCAGTAGATAGTTATAGTTAGGACCTAGTTTCCATAGGAAACTCGTTTTTTGTTTTCTCAATATCTTTGGCGCCGGTTGACGAATCTTCGTGAAATTTTCAAAACTGGTAGCCCGCTCCGGTCAGCTCCTGTCTTGAAAGTTTCGGGGTGATTCGGCAAGCAGGGGCCGAGAAAAAAGGGGGGTCCCAAAACGTGTTTTCTCCATGTTATTTTCCATAGGAAACTTTAGACACAACTACAGCCCGAACTGCTGAACGGAATTACACCAAATTTGGCAAAAAGGTAGCCCTTGGTTCAGAAAGAGACCTTTTTGTTAAATGGTGTAAATCCGTTCAGTAGTTCCTGAGAAGTTCAAAAATAGAGGTCAAAAAATCAATTTCCCATAGGAAAGTTTAGACACGGTTACAGCTTGAACTGCTGAACGGAATTACACCAAATTTGGCAAAAAGGTAGTGCTTGGTTCAGAAAGCGCCATTTTGTTTAAATGGTGTAAATCCGTTCAGTAGTTGCTGAGAAAATCAAAACATAATAGTTTCGATATATAGAGGCACGGAGGATCGGCGCACCCTCCTGACCACGAGCTTTATTCTAATAGACTGTCAACACTCCAAACCAGGAAGTGTTGGCAGCCATCTTGTGACTCGGTAGAACCGAGTCACAAGAAATCAGAATAAAAAATGCGAAAAAAAGAAAAGGGGGCAGGGTAGAAACACCCTGACCCCCTAGGCCTGCTCAGGGGGTCCCACAAGGAACCCTAGGGCCAAAAAAAGCATTTGCTTTTTAAAATTCTGGCGAAATTCGCGTAGGATCCACGAATCCCGTCAAAAGTTTTTTTTTAAATGAAGCGCGGGCTCCCGAGCTTCATTTAATTGAGGCCCCCGGGTGGGCCTGGTCCCGGGGGCATTGCCAAAAAAATTCTGACATAAAATCATTTCCTGTCTCTGGGCCTATGAGTTCGTTCCTGCCTGGGTGACATAGGAATATATTCCTGTGTGAGATACTTGAGTATCCTTCTGTGCCTCAATGACTAAGAATGGAATCTGTCAGTCGGCGTCCTAAGCCTCGATGCTATAACAAGGCTGGCTGGCTGTCCTCAGACACTACTTCTTCCCTATAGGGGGTCTCCTCTGAGGCTCATAGGAGAGCGTGTGTCCACAATACACTCCCCTTTGTGCTGCAGGGACCACTGGAGTAACGAGTGAATATCACTTACCTTGTCGCATAAGTGCTGCCACCTCCGGGGCCAAACGAGAATTGAGGAGATCTGGGTGGCCACATGACCGTGTAAAGATCTTTAACTCAATTAGTCCCTCTTTGCTTCCTACCTGTCTCACTACCAGTGCTCAGTGCACATCCACGTATGCGGCTCGCGCAGAGGACTGCAGCGTGAGTGGGATGAGGGGGGGTGGTGGGCGAAGGCCCCCGTGGGACCCAGCAGGCAGAGAGGACGCGCTGCGAAACAACATCCAGAGAAGAATGAAACAAGCTCACTGTGCCGAGAGGAACATGTGTCTGCATGTATTAACATTTCCAGCCTCGACTTTCTTCTCCACGAGCACGACTGCTTACACGGGACCCGGTGAGCCAATGGGCGACCTCTCATTAGGTTTCCACACGAGCTGCATTTTAGCAGGTTCCCCGGAGAGATTTTCAAACAGATTTTGTGATCGCTGCAATGAATTATAGTTTGGTGTCCTGTGCTGTTAGCAGCATTCGCATATCTGGGACGTGATTCCGCCCCCCACCTCCCCACACACACACATACCTGCACTCGAGGCTGTTCCCAACAAGGTGACCACAGCTTCACAGGTCCCTGGCTCACACGTGCGCCATTTTCTGCCAACATTTCTGGATCTTCCGCCATTTGACGGAATTGTTCCAGGCGGCCTGGAGACCTAGGCTGAGGCACCGCGTTTCTGAATATGGGTTAAATGGGGTTCCCTCCATTGAGCTATGGGGATAAACACAGTGCTGGGTGTGAGCGCCCTTTTTACTGGTCGGGGTTCTCGACATTAGTGTCTTTGGGTTTCAGAATCGACCAAAAAGCTGGCATAAGTGGCTAACATGCTCCCAGGTCTGTGCAACGTCTCTCCTCCTGTTTTATATTTGCCGGCCCTCAGTCCAAGATTTGTAGAACGCTGCCTTCATCCAGAATTACTGATACTCAGGGCCACTGGAATTATGAAATTGTGCGGCTGCGTCGTTTTCTGCATAATTATGGATTTGCATGATTTTTCCACATAATCATCATCTGCTGCATAATCTGCAGATTTTAACAAAAAAATTTCTGTCTCACACATATCAAAAGTTATTAAACACATGGCAATGTTGTCACACAGAAGAAGGACCTTTGGAAAGGTTGACTGGTCACCTTTCTGTTGCTTACTTCTGTATTTGGGAGTCAAACTGATACGAATGAGACGAAACCTTTGACCAGATAGTGTGAGGAAAATGAAAAAAAATAATGAGATACTACTATCACAACGTGTGCAGCATTAATGCTGCACAATTTGCCTTGTCTTTCCGCATAATTTAGTTGATCATACTGCATAATTTGGTCCCCTGCCGCATAATCCCATTGGCCCTGCATATACCATACGTTTCGGTTATTCTAGGCTGCAGAAGTACTATGAATTACAAGTTTCTCAGTGGACTAGATAATTATCACAGTCATCTGTATTTCATCAGATTCCAAGAGTTTTTCCTCGAATCTGGGCGGGATTTTGCCAGAATTTTCTTATCGAGGATTTTCTTGGTGAAATGCACCTGTTAGGAAATCCAAAGATGTGGTGCTACCACTTCATAACTTGTAATTCTTCTTCAAGTGGAAACTACACTTTCTGATCCAGAAATACAAAGGCTATCTGTCATGAGGGCCTAAAACCATGTATGTAGCACGTAGGGCTTGTTCTTTGATGACGTCAATGACCACAACTTGGGGAGAATGTGTTTGCTTTAATTAGCTTTTATTTTTAGTGTCTGGCAACTATTTCATCTCGATCTCCATAAACTAACTGCCCTAATGCCTGGAAAGCAATTGACGATGAATGGGTTTATTGGCCTGTAAGTGCCTGTTTGATTATTGAGCTAATTTTCATGAATGTATCACACCCTACAACGGAGGCTGAATAGGAGGTGAGGTTGACTTCAACATGAAACTCCTGTGTTCTAATCATGGAGAGCACCGATAGGTGAGGTAAAGCGTCAGTCTCACAGCTCCACCAAAAGGGACAGTCAGTGGTGTCCCATTGCAGGAAGTAATTCCAAATTGGATTCTTTTGGGACAGAGGAAGCACCATATGGAAGTATGCAATGTTTGCCCTCAGTGCAGAATTCAAGGCATTCCACAAGCACACCCTAACCCTTGGGACCTGCTTCCATGTGTTAGGTGCTTGTAGGTTGATTGACTGTATCTAGCCGGCTCGTAGTGGCATTTTTTAAGCCAGCCTAGCCCTCGATCCCTTGGGTTTTGTGCTCACCAGTGCTCAAAGTGGGCCGGTACTCACCTGTACTGAGTACCAGCACTTCTGAATTTTCACCCCTTGAGTACCGACCAGCTCTTCTCCTTGGCCAAGGAGAGCACAGGTACTTATACGGGTAGCAAGCTCAGTACAATATAAAGGTACTACTGAATAGCTGCCGACACGCATGTCAGTCTCAGAGGCAGAATCCACTGTTTACCGCGACTCGCGGGAAACCTAAGTGATGACAACAGCCGCACGGTTGCAGCAGGGTTTGCCAGTACATCTCTGTAACCAGGCTGAGGTGTAAGAGGGTGAAACAGTGACAGTGAAGCAGAGCGTGTGGTAAGCGAGGCACAACAGAGCGGACATCAGCGAAGCTATGCACTGTATTGACTGCTATGAAAGCGTGTGAGTGTGAAAGTGCCAGTATGTTCCTGTGCGTGTTTGCATGTGTAGGTGCTGTTTCCAGTCACCTTCGCTGATATATAGATAGCTGCCAGCCCCACAGGCCGTGCATCAGGAAATCCTATCCCGTCTCTGAATCGTACTAACCAGGGTTAGCTTGTAGCAGTTCAGGGCAGTGGTGTACCAAGCGGTTTGTAGGGGGTGCAGTCTGCTCCGGGCAGAACGAGTTTCGCTCTTACCTGCAGCCGTGTGGGGCGGCCATTGCGGGACTCGCCAACACCCCCCCTTACATGCGGCCACCTGGCAACAAATGCAGTAACCGCCACCGGCAGCACAACGCCTAGCTACGCCACTGGTCCAGGCCCAGGGGGGCCTCCCGACTCACCAGTGGGGATCTGCCTTTTTCTGTGGTGGGGAGCCACACTGTCTGCAAACAAATGTACCTTGTCATTAAGAGGCCATTCCCTTTGCAAAGGTTGTAACAGACATTTTCTCCTGCTATGGCTTTAAGTTGTTAAACGCTTCTAAAACATGTTAAGGTTTGTACAAGCGATACATGTTTAAAGGACATACCGTGGAATACTCACATAAGGCTGTTCTACAGGTATGCATTAAAACTGCCTATTTTGTTTAACCTACCTACCCTTCTGCTCACTGGAATCTACTGCTTGTATTAAAAGACATCTTGTGGCGAATAGATCAAGGCTCTGCTGTTGATGGTTTTGTAAATGTATTTCCGTTTCATCTTAATGAAAAAAACGGCCCAGGTAATTCTCATAGGTGCAAGTGCGGTATCGTAATGGTTTGGGCTAAACCAATGATTGCAAAGTGCTGTGTTTAATTCTAGGGATAAGGACAGTGGAGTTACTCTACTTTTTTATGGTTTATCATCCCCAATGTATAAGCCATGGAATAAAGTAAACTACGTGAAGTTAGCATGGTCAGTGTAATATGCTTTGAAGTTTTTGGGCACCGTAGTTATAATGCATTAAACATTAGAAAATGAAAACCACAGATGCTAGAATGAGATCGTGGTACATCCTTTTTTCGTTCTCAAGTGCCCACACTATCCGTTAATGTGCATGATAAAGAATTTCAAAATGTTTTTTATGTGTCATGCATTGAGATAATCCATACACATGGAAAATCCGAAAGATGATATTAAATTGACACTTTCGTACATATAAGGACAAAAAGAATGCTCCGGATACCAGAAACACCACTTTAAAATCTCAATCCCTTTAATCGTTCACCCTTGCCCTGCCTTGTAGCTACGCCCCTAGTTCTGCCCAAACCCACCCCTCGTCCACAGCTCAATTTAGTGAGAACCTGCACTTACAGTTTCCCATTTAAAGCCCTGGTGCTCACTGCTGAGGATTGCTAGCTTGATTTTTGTATGCAGTGGGAGTCTGTGGTGTGATCTTGGGATTGTTTTATAAGATTGTGCTTTCATAGACTGCTGAACACTCTAGCACACAGATTTTAGATTTGATGAGTTTCTTCCACAGCCCAGGGCAGATAGTGTGAGATGTTGTTATAGTATTTAAATAGTGTCAAAACTAGAGATTTCATCAACCCCACTCAGTGGTCATTTTGTAGGACAACAAGAGTTTTCTCAGGTTTGGAAAGCTGCAAGTTTACACCTCTGACCACTGCATTAATCAGGGGAGTGAATGACAGCTCAGACTCTGAAAGAACTCAGGGGCATATTATCAAGAACGGCGTTAAAATTATCGCCGCTTTAGCGGCAGAAAACTGCCGCTAAAGCGGCGATAATGGGCTTGATAATATGCCCTTGAGAATTTCAATAGAAACCCATGTTGACACCAGAACATGGGCTTCTATTGGAATTCTCAAGGGCATATTATCAAGCCCTTATCGCCGCTTTAGCGGCAGTTTTCTGCCGCTAAGCGGCGATAATTTTAACGCCATTTCTTGATAATATGCCCCTTAGAGCTTCCTACTGTCAGTGAGGCAGATAGAGGAATACCTTGGGTGAGAGACCATTCAAAAGCCAGAGAGTGAGACTCTACTTCATCTGGCACCAGAATCTCCATCTTGATTTTAGTCCTGCAGAGAAAACTCTCTTTCATCCAGTAAAACAAACGGTCTGGTCAATTGAAAACGTTAGCTCAGTTCATTGATTTGTTTTCCAGTGGGACATCTGCCTTGATATTGTGGGTATACATTTAGAAGTTCACCTTGCAATGAGTAATGCAACAGGGGGTGCATGTCGGTGTTGAACAGTAGGCAACAGAATGAGGACTCCTGAAGTATGTTCGTGGCCACCATGTATGAAGTCAATACCTCTGACTCCGACTGCAGGGAGCAGGACAAGGGAGATGAGACAATATGGCTTGGGCAGAGTTGGAATACTTCACCCATCTTTGTGAAAAGTGAATGCCAATATATATGTAAGATTGTCTGAATCTGGCATGGTCTGCTAGCTAAATGGACTAATGTAGCCACTTGAGGAATCTGTGCTTGACACCATGGTCACAGGTTTGAATCCTGGAGGGTCCACTCAGCCTTTCATCCTTCTGAGGTCAAACACATGAGTACCACGTAGTTACATCACAACAAATATCTGTTATTCAGGATGCTCTGAAGTGGGAGGATGCACTTTACAAATGTACAGTATATTATTGGCATAGCACAAACACAGCTGAAAGGCAATAGAGCCTTACAATATTGAAGTTAGAGATAAAAAGACTTCTGTGTGAATTTAGACATGGTGCTGGGTTCAGAGAGAAGAGGTGGACTATTAACTCTGCAATGATGTAGTGTTCTTTATTGAAATGTGACCTCTTCTTTTTCCCAATTTGAAGAATGCAGTAGTCCCACTTCACCTGATTACATGGGTCTAAAATTTAAACACCCTTCTTTTAAAACATATTAAACGCTACAAGTTAGCAACATATGAGCCCCTGTGGCTCAACACAATAGAATAAAGTACTTTTCAAGCTCCCGTGATGAGGTACTAACTAACCCATGCATTCAGTAAGACACATTTAATCACTCACTTATACAGTCAGTCACGCACCTACTAAATCCTCCATCCAGACACTTATACACCCACTCATTCTTCAATACACCTTGGCATATATTTTTAAAACATATTTAAACTTTATAGAAACACACAGTCAGTGGATGATGTCATCAGTGATGTCATCAGTGATGTCATTTGAGATGTCATCAGTGATGTCATCAGTGATGTCACTGACCATGTCATGAATGATGTAATATGTGACGTCATCAGCAGTGCATTGCGGGGGCGCGAGTTATAGTTAGGTGAACTAACTATAACGCCAGAATTTCTATGGTTTTGTACGAGTGAAATGTCCAACTAACTATAACATCCCTGAAACCTATGGTTTTTTCAGTGAATTTCTAAGGTTTTTTAAATGCTAATTTCTAACTATAACGTGCCTGAAAGCTATGGTTTTTTCAGTGAATTTCAAAGGTTTTTTAAATGCTAATTTCTATCTATAACATAGCAGTCATGTTTGCAGAGTGGTGGAGAAAGGTGAGCGAGGCCTTCAAACACCTTTTAGCAATCCCACTGTGCGGGATTTAACGGACGTAACAGGAGGGATAGTTAGCCCCCAATGTCAACCTTGGTGGCCAACTACCCCTTTTATTACCTCCAGTAAATCCCACACAGCAGAATTGCTAACTTGTTATATCAGGCCCCACCCCCTCCCTGCAACACTCTGCTTTGCAGAGAGGTGGTCTGAGGCCACGCCCCTTTTCACACCTCTCTGCAACGCAGCTCTGTGGCGCAAACTGAAGGTACCTGGTGGGCTAGTTGTCCCCCAGGGACCCTCAGGATTGAAGGGGACTTAATCCCCCAAGTTACTACATGCCAGGGGGCTCATTTGCACACTTGCCATAACAGGCCCCGCCCCCTCCCTGCACCACTGTGCAAACGTGCCCCCTGGCACGTTGTAAGTTGGAGAATTAATTCCCCTTCAATCCTGAGGGTCCCTGGGGGCCAACTAGCCCACCATGTACCTTCAATTTGCACCACAGAGCTGCGTTGCAGAAAGGTGGTCTGAGGCCACGCCCCTTTTTACTCCTCTCTGCAACGCAGCTCTGTGGCGCAAACTGAAGGTACCTGGTGGGCTAATTGGCCCCCAGTGACCCTCAGGATTCAAGGGGACTTAATTCCCCAAGTTACAACGCGCCAGGGGGCCCATTTGCACACCTGCCATATCAGGCCCCGCCCCGCCCCCTCCCTTCACCACTGTGCAAACGCGCACTGTGGCATGTGTTAAGATGGGGGATTAAGTCCCCTTGAATCCTGAGGGTCCCTGGGGTCCAACTAGCCCACCAGGTACCTCCAGTAAGCGCCACAGAGCTACATTGCAGAGAGGTGTTCAAAGGGGCGTGGCCTCGGACCACCTCTCTGAAAGTCAGCCCTGTGGTGCATACTGGAGGTACTGGGTGGGCTAGTTGGCCCCCAGGGACCCCCAGTATTGAAGGGAAATTAATTCCCCAACTTAAAACGCGCCACAGGGCGCGTTTGCAGAGTGTTGCTGGGAGGGGGTGGGGCCTCGGCACGATGCCGGTCTCTTTTTTAATTTCTTTTTTTTTAGAATGGGGCTGTGTGGCCCCCCTTCTTTTTCCTTTTTTTGGGCCCTGGGGACCCCATCCCCCAGGGCCTGACCCCTTTTATTAAAAAAAATTAAAAAATTTGAACAGGAAGAGGGCCGCGTGGGCCCCCCTCCCGTGGCCAATTCCGGCACCGGGGACCCCATCCTCCGGGGCATTGCCACATTTATTTATTTTTTAAGGAAGGGGGCTGCTTGGCCCCTCTTCTGATGCCTTTATTGGCCCCGGGGACCCCATCCCCCGGGGCCGGCCTTTATTCCTATATTTTTTTGTTTGTTTTTGGGGAGGGGGGCCATGTGGCCCCCCTCCCGGGCCACTTCTAGCCCCGGGGACCCCATCCCCCGGGGCAGGCCCTATCCGTTGGGGACCGTGGGGGGAGCCCCAACGCCACCACGGTCCTGGCGGCTCCCCGCGTCCTGCAGGAGCCGGCATTGCTTTTCCACTTGGGGAGCTGCTGACATGCAGCTCCCCGTGTGGAAAAGCAATCTGCTTTGGATTTTGGAAGCAAGAGCAGGTTTCCCTGCTCCCACCTTGCCATAGCAAACAGCAGTGTCCTGGGGGTGGGCACACCGGGACACTGCAGGAGCCGGCCCTGGGGGTTGGTGGTCCCCAGGGCCATCAAGGGCTCCAGGAGGGAGGCCGCGTGGCCCCCTCCCAATGTGATTGAAGCCCCGGGGAGGTGGTGGTCCCCGGGGCTCGGGGGTCCATAACGGACCCCCGCATTTGCATTTTAGTGCCCCGGGGAGGTGGCGGTCCCTGGGGCATGTGGGGGGGCTCGAGCTAACCCACACAGGTTTATTTAATTTTTTTTAAAAGCCCCGGGGGGTGGTGGTCCCTGGGGTTTTGGGGGGCCTTGGAGGCCCCCCACACATTAAAAATGAAGCCCCGGGGCTGCAGGAGGGCCAAGTGCCCTCCCGCACATAATGTTAAGCAAGCCCCGGGGGGGTGGTGGTCCCCGGGGCTGCGGGAGGGCCGAGTGCCCTCTCGCACATAATGTTAATCAAGCCCCGGGGGGTGGCGGTCCCCGGGGCTGCGGGGGCCCCCGCGGGCCCCTGTATTTATTTTTGGGAAATGCCCCCAGGAACTGGCCCACCCGGGGGCCTCAATTAAATGAAGCACGGGAGCCGGCGCTTCATTTTTTAAAAAAAATTCGGCGGGATTCGCGACCCCTGCGCGAATTTCGCCGATTTTGTTTTTTAAAAAAATGCTTTTTTTGGCCCTGGGGGTCCTTGTGGGACCCCCTGAGCAGGCCTGGAGGGTCAGGGTGTTTCTACCCTGCCCCCTTTTCTTGTTTTTCGCGTTTGTTTTACTGTTTTCTTGTGACTCGTTCTACCGAGTCACAAGATGGCTGCCAAAACTTCCTGTTTTGGAGTGTTGACAGCCAATTAGAATAAAGCTCGTGGTCGGGAGGGTCCGCGGATCCTCCGTGCCTCTAGATATTGATATTTTTTTTTTTTTATTTCTCAGCAACTACTTAACGGATTTATACCATTTTTAAAAAGGTCGCTTTCTGAGTCAAGCAGTACCTTTTGCCAAATTTGGTGTAATTCCGTTCAGCAGTTCGGGCTGTAGCCTTGGCTAAAGTTTCCTATGGGAAATTGATTTTTTGACTCTTATTTTTGAATTTCTCAGCAACTACTGAACGGATTTACACCATTTAAAAAAGGTCGCTTTCTGAACCAAGCGCTACCTTTTGCAAACTTTGGTGTAATTCCGTTCAGCAGTTCGAGCTGTAGCCCTGGCTATGGAAATTAACATGGACAAAACAGTTTTGGGACCCCCTTTTTTCTCAGCCCCCACTTGACAAATCACCACCAAACTTTCAGGATAGGAGCTGACCTGGATGAAACATTTTATTGGAGAATTTCGTGAAGATTCGTCAAACGGTGTCAAAGTTATTGGCAAAACAAAAAACGCATTTCCAATGGAAACTAGGATCTAACTATAACTATCTACTGGCGACCGCCAGTAGATAATATATATATATATATTACCTACTGGCGGTCGCCAGAAGGTAGTTATGGTTAGGACCTAGTTTCCATAGGAAAAGCGTTTTTTGTTTTCCCAATAACTTTGGCGCCGGTTGACGAATCTTCGCGAAATTTTCAAAACTAATGGCCCGCTCCGGTCAGCTCCTGTCTTGAAAGATTCGGGGTGATTCGCGAAGCGGGGGCCGAGAAAAAAGGGGGGTCCCAAAACGTGTTTTCTCCATGTTATTTTCCATAGGAAACTTTAGACACAACTACAGCCCGAACTGCTGAACGGAATAACACCTAATTTGGCAAAAAGGTAGCCCTTGGTTCAGAAAGAGTCCTTTTTTTGTTAAATGGTGTAAATCCGTTCAGTAGTTCCTGAGAAATTCAACAAAAAAAAAGGTGGATAATCAATTTTCCATAGGAAACTTTAGCCAAGGCTACAGCCCGAACTGCTGAACGGAATTACACCAAATTTGGCAAAATGGTAGTGCTTGGTTCAGAAAGCGATCTTTTTTTAAAATGGTGTAAATCCGTTCAGTAGTTGCTGAGAAATTCAAAAAATAAAAGTTTCGATATCTAGGGACGCAGTGGATTTGCGAACACTCCAGACCACAAGCTTCACTGTGATTGGCTGCCAACACCCCAAACAGGAAGTGTTGGCAGCCATCTTGTGATTCGGTAGAACCGACTCAAGAGAAAACAGTAAAACTAAGTGAAAAATGAAGAAAAGGTGTCAGGGTAGAAACACCCTGACCCCCTAGGCCTGCTTAGGGGGTCCCACAAGGACCCCAAAGGCCATGAAAGCATTTTTAAAAAAAATTGTCAGAATTCCCGTTGGGGCCGCGAATCCCGCCAAACTTTTTTAAAAACTGAAGCGCGGGCCCCAGAGCTTCATTTAAATGAGGCCCCTGGGGGCATTGCCCAAAAAATAATAGCGGGGGCCCACGGGGGTCCACGCATCCCCGGGGACCGCCACCTCCCCGGGGCTGTAAAAAAAAAAGCATGGTGGGGTCCCAATCCCCCCCATGCTGCCCCGGGGACCGCCACCTCCCCGGGGCTTTGATAATAAACCACGGGGGCACGCGGCCCCCCCACAGCCCCGGGTACCACCACCTCCCCGGGGCCTCTATTTTTTTATTTTAAAAGATGTTTCGGGGGGCTCGAGCCCCCCCCACATGCCCCAGGGACCACCACCTCCCCAGGGCACTCTATATTTAAATTTGGGGGTCTGTTACGGACCCCCGGGCCCCGGGGACCACCACCTCCTTGGGGCTTTTAAAATGAAGGGAGGGGGGGCGCGCAGCCTCCCTCCTGGAGCCCTTCGATGGCCCTGGGGACCACCACGCCCCAGGGCCAGCTCCTGCAGTGTCCCGGGGTGCCCACCCCCGGGACACTGCTGATTGCAATGACAGGGTGGCAGTCGTGCAGCTCCCGCCCTGTCATTGCAAACTCTGCTTTGCTTCATTGAATGGTTTGCAGAATTGCTTTTCCACAAGGGGAGCTGCATGTCAGCAGCTCCCCTTGTGGAAAAGCAATGCCGGCTCCCGCAGGTGGCGGGGAGCCGGCGGGACCATGGGGGCATTGGGGCTCCCCCCACAGTCCCCAATGAAGAGGTCAGGCCCCGGGGGCTGGGGTCCCGGGGCCAGAAGTGGCCCGGGAGGGGGTCCACGCGGCCCCCCTCCCCAATAAGTAAATTAAAAAAAAGCAAAGGCCTGCCCCGGGGGATGGGGTCCCCGGAGCCATAATTGGCCTTAGGAGGGGGGCCACGCGCCCCCCCTCCAAACATTAAGAAAAAAGGAATAAAATTCTGGCCATGCCCCGGGGGATGGGGTCACCGGGGCCAAAATTGGCCTCAGGAGGAGGCCATGCGGCCCCCTTCCCGATTTATAAAAAAATGTTTATGAAAAAGGGGTCAGGCCCTGGGGGATGGGGTCCCCAGGGCCCCAAAATGAGAAAGAAGGGGGCCACACAGCCCCCCTTCTGAAAAATAAAAAAATTAAAAAAAGCCGGCATCATGCCGCCCCCTCCCTGCAAACGCCCCCCTGACACATTGTAAGTTGGGGAATTAACTCCCCTTGAATACTGGGGGTCCCTGGGGGCCAACTAGCCCACCAGGTACCTCCAGTATGCGCCACAGGGCAGCGTTGCAGAGAGGTGGCTTGAGGCCACGCCCCTTTTTACACCTCTCTGCAGCGCAGCTCTGTGGCGCTTACTGGAGGTACCTGGTGGGCTAGTTGGCCCCCAGGGACCCTCAGGATTCAAGGGGACTTAATCTTCCAAGTTACAACGCGCCAGGGGCGCGTTTGCACAGTGGTGCAGGGAGGGGCGGGGCCTGATATGGCAAGTGTGCAAACGCGCCCCCTGGCATGTTGTAACTTGGTAGATTAAGTCCCCTTGAATCCTGAGGGTCTCTGGGGGCCAACTAGCCCACCAGGTATCTCCAGTAAGCGCCACAGAGCTGCGTTGCAAAGAGGTGTAAAAAGGGGCACGGCCTGGACCACCTCTCTGCAACGCAGCCTTGTGGTGCTTACTGGAGGTACCTGGTGGGCTAGTTGGGCCCCAGGACCCTCATGACTCAAGGGGAATTAATCCCCCAATTTACAATGCGCCAGAGGGTGCGTTTGCACAGTGGTGCAGGGAGGGAGCAGGGCCTAACAAAACAAGTGTGCAAATGTGCCCCCTGGCGCATTGTAAATTGGGGGATTAAGTCGCGTTCAATCTTGAGGGTCTCTAAGAGCCAACTAGCCCACCAGGTACCTCCAGTAAGTGCTACAGAGGGGCGTTGCAGAGAGGTGGTCCAAGGCCATGCCCCTTTTTACACCACTCTGAAACGCAGCTCTGTGGCACTTACTGGAGGTACCTGGTGGGCTAGTTGGCCCCCAGGGACCCTCAGGATTCAAGGGGACTTAAAAGGGACGTTATAGATAAAAATTAGCATGTAAAAAACCTTTGAAATTCACTGAAAAAACCATAGGTTTCAGGCACTGTGTAGTTAGAAATTAGCATTTAAAAAACCTTAGAAATTCACTGAAAAAACCATAGGTTTCAGGGACGTTATAGTTAGTTGGAGATTTCACTCGTACAAAACCAGAGAAATTCCACAGTTATAGTTAGTTCAGCTAACTATAACTCGCGCCCCCGCAATGCACTGCTGATGGCGTCACATATTACATCATTCATGACATGGCCAGTGACATCACTGATGACATCACTGATGACATCACTGATGACATCACTGATGACATCATCCACGTGATAATCTGATGCACCTCCTCACACCCTAATATAACCTTTGATACACCCACTCTAAAATACAGACTACCATTTGCGAAACCATTGACACACCAATACCAGTTACTACAAATGCACTCACTGATTCCTAGGTCAACACACACATCCACTCATTCATCCATACAGTCACTCATACATGCAGTCTACTATCATATGCAGTCACATATCTATACAGACACTCACGCACCGTCACTCATCCATATAGTTACTCACACACCTAGTCAGTCATGCAAAGAATCAATCACACTTCCATTTACTCACCTATACAGTTATACACACACCACATCACTTATTCAAACAGAAACAAACGCATGCTTACTCTCTTATACAATCACTGATACATGTACACACTCATCCATACAGCAACTCTCACAATCACTGACTCTCACGTATAGTCATTTATATACTCCAACTCTCCCATGCATTCAGTAAGACACATGTAATCACTCACTTATACAGTCAGTCACGCACCTACTAAATCTTCCATTCAGACACTTATACACCCACTCATTCTTCAATACACCTTGGCATATATATATTACATATTTAAACTTTAAAGAAACACACAGTCACGTGGATGATGTCATCAGAGATGTCATCAGTGATGTCATCAGTGATGTCACTGACCATGTCATGAATGATGTAATATGTGACGTCATCAGCAGTGCATTGCGGGGGCGCGATTATAGTTAGCTGAACTAACTATAACTGTGGAATTGCTCTGGTTTTGTAGGAGTAAAATCTCCAACTAACTATAATGTCCCTGAAACCTATGGTTTTTCCAGTGAATATATAAATATACATAGATTTATGTATACATATACACATACTATAACAAGCATTTACAAGTAGATACACATATTTAACATTAAAATAAACAGTATAACATTTCTATATAAAGAGTACATTAAAACACTTAAAATGATATTCTAATACATTATTTCGTTTTTACATATTTTTAACTTTAATATTATTGTTTGAAATAGAAAAACAATATACTGATCAATGATAATACTTACCTCAATATTATGAAAATCTCTATATTCTGTCTTTGATATTAGTACAACTGAAATTCTAGCTTCCCTTTAGCTGTGCACATCATGCTAGTAGCTGTCATGTGGAGCCTGCACTTAGGTCATGCTAATCATTGTTGGATCTTCCTCAGGTCCAGACACAAGTCAATGATTAATGTCTTTGATGATAGGGTCTGCGTCCATGGCACAGAACCTCCTTCAGCCCTCAGGGGTGGTATTTGGTACTGCTATACACGCTTATGATTTTTTGTGTCCTGTAAATCGAGGCACTTAGGGGCAGATTATCAACTGACAGCGATAAATATCGCTAAGCGCGCTTAGCGTGATTTTAGTTATCGCCGGCCATCGCTGGAATTTATCACTGAGATAGCGCGTTATCATCAACGGCTATCTCCAATGCGATAAAAATTCCAGCGAAAGCGGCGAAATGCTGGAATATCGCTGGTAATCCAGCGATAATATTACAGCGATAGGGAATTCCTTGATAATAAGCCATGGTGGATTTAGCCTGACAATCCACCTCCGATAGGGTAATATAGCTAAGTCAGAAATTTTTCTGATGTTAGAATCCAGCATTAATGGGGCCTGAGCACGATTTTCATTGTCGCTACGTGGGTATGGGGCATCGTTGTAAATAGCGCGAAGCTGCGTTAGAGATGTTTTCCCATGTAGTGAATGTGAGGCACGCCTACTTTGCATCTCATTAGCGATGAGATGCAAGGTGTTAGTGAAACGGGTGCTAACACAAGGAAACACACGCTAAAGCCTGTTAGCGTGTCCTTGTTAATACTGCAATAGAATTATCGCCGCTTTTCAGCCGAAAACGGCCGCTAAAGCGGCAATAATTGGCTTGATAATATGTCCCAGAATTTTCTTTGTCAAAAAAGCCTGTGAAGCATGTTGTCATTTTCTTCAAATGCCCCATTGTGACATATGCACCAACTTCAGCACACACTACCGGGAATCATGGCCAACCATCACCCTTTGGCTGTGAAATGCAGTTTCTTTTCAGACCTGGCAGCTTATTTCCTCCCTTCTCAGTTCCTCTTTTAGGTATTGTCTTCCACATGCAAGGGCACATCCAATTTCTCTCTTGAATTGTCAGTTTCTTCCTTCAAGGCATCTTATCTGGGCCGGCTGGTTTAACTGTGTACTTTTAGGTTCAAACCTGGCAACGGTTGCTGCCTGAATTTGTATATTCCAGCTCTTGGTCAGTTTTAGGGCACATCTTGTCTTTTTGTTATTCCTGACTGGCCTAGCCATAGTCTTTGTCTTTAAGTGTAGGCAGTACAGTAAGGCAGAGTTGGGAGTCTCCTGTCAGGGGAAACCTAATACAAGGGATCAAAAGAGTGAAGGCTACTCCACATTACTACCTATTGACCTGCTGGTCTTAGCCCATCTTGGTATAGTAAGGAAGGTCAGGGAAATGTTTGTAATCTAATAAATGTTGTGTCTTTTATACTTCATACTTTAGAGTCTGGTCTACTACAAAGGACTTTAGCAGTGCTCTAGAGGAGTGTTTCATTTTACATTATTGTTTGGGACACTTCATTTTAGAAACCACTTGGGTTCAGTAAATTCAAATGGATTTATGTTTGGCCAAGACCCTCATGTAACAGATACACTCTATGATCAATTTTTATACTTTGAAGTTACAAACTGAAGCTACACATGAAAATGCTGCATTCCTGTCCTATGACGATGGTGTGAGCAAACCACTTACAGAGGACTGGCAAACTATTTTCAAAAACCCATGAGTGGCTATTAGGTCACTCCCTGGCAGCGGACGGAGATAAATGCATTTCCTATCACTGTAATCTGTTACTGCACCGCTGTTGATCCTCAGCAGCCTAGTGAGCTGACCGTACTCCTGCTCGGTCAATGAGGGTGCACGTGGTGTGCCCCTCCAGACCACAGAGCATAACTTGTGGTCACTTTCCTTGTCAATGGAAGGCCTCAGTGCAAACATGGTTATTGTGTGTACTCGGTCCAAAAGGCAACAACCTACACAGCGTTCTACTATGCACTCCAAGCTGGGCCGCCCCTCTCTAGAGCCACAGAGGACCTTTTCTATCACAACAGAAATGTTTTGAGCTTTCAGGTAATACAGTATGCTAGTGCTGCACGTGTTTTTAGAGCTAGTGTTAGGGTATAAGTGTGTTAAGCATTGTGGTTTAGAGTTAGGTACGAAACTGTGGTGGTTAAGCGATTGAATAACATTAGACTAAGTGGTTGGATGTAGTAAGATATAGGACTGGAGCA
Source organism: Calotriton arnoldi (assembly GCA_963921515.1). Classification (NCBI taxonomy): domain Eukaryota; kingdom Metazoa; phylum Chordata; class Amphibia; order Caudata; family Salamandridae; genus Calotriton; species Calotriton arnoldi. The sequence continues at coordinate 51,009 of CAWUFW010021190.1, forward strand.
CCAAACAGCAAGGCTGAGTCCCTGTAATATATAAAGTATAACTTGAGAGAGGGTAAAAAAAATGGCACACTTGGCTTTCAAATTAATTGCCACATGCATAGACCACATTACATTTTTAAGTTTCATTTTCACAGTGTAAGATTTGAACCTTCAACGTTAATGAAACCTACTTTAGAGACTCATCTGATACCAACATGGCTAGACTAGGCACTCACTCCCATTAAAAAACAGTGAAAACAGGAATAAGGGTAGAGGGAGGCCCATTGCATATCCACCTAATTTGATTTAGCAGGCTATCTATCTTTATATTGTTTTATAAGCTGCCTGCCTTCATGAATTGGATTTCCTACAAACATAAGGACTGTAGTCAACAGGAGGTTAAAGTTAATTAAGGCTCCCTGTTTTCAGTTTTTACTGATTTTTACAGATAAATGCAGACAAAAAAAAAATCTGTGTGTATTTATTTTTAACTGTGGATAAAAACGGAAATTGGGTTGCTTTTTGAGTGATTCTAAATACCCTCTGCCATGAGTGCCAGGCCAATAGCTGAGTGGATTGATAGGTAAGGGGTTAAAAACCAAAGTCATTTCAGTAAAGAGGCTTAAACAACAGTAGATATGCACAAGGTTGATAATGGCATTTGCATATATTTTCATATAAGTGCATTGGTTTCTCTTCTGCAGGTGTTGATATCACTGAAACCCATCAGGCATTCATGCATGAGTGCACATTTATCAGATAAATAAATGTGGAGGTATGCCAGTTTCACCTTCATTTTTCATAAAACCTAAAATAAATATGGATAAATACAGATAAAATGGGCAAAAATAAATATGGATAAATACACACGGAAATCTCAAAAAAATAAATACCATAAAACCGGGAGCCCTAATTATAATTGACGTTTCCAAACTGAAAACCAAGGAATTACATTTCAATAAATAAAAACCAACACTGAATCTGAACTGGCTAATATATGTTAAGCAATCACTTTTTGCATTGGGTGCTTCTGATCTTTGGAAATGCCCAGAGTGCACCTCAGCTTCTTCATTAAAAAAGGTCACAGATGCTTTCTGGGCATATGAGTGGAGGAAGGTATTGACATCAACTAGTAGTGTTAGCTTATCTGAGATCTTGTTGTACCACAAATGTGAGCCAAGGTTCGAAACCTATTTGGATGTGATCGATTCACCATTCACCAGATTCTTTTATATAAAATTCAGGCTGGGTACTTTGCAACTTGCATCTTTTACTTGTAAATGGAGATTTTACCCAGAGAGTACTGCAGCGTGTCCAGCCTGTGTAGCAGACCAGGAGACAGTTGCCCATCTGCTTTTTTTCTGCCCAGCATTCACCAGACAATTGAGATGCTGGATTGTAGCCTTGTGTAGACACCTTGGAATACATTTCCATAACCAAGACTTGCGTATTTGTAGGTTAGACACTGGGTCTTATGTGATCTTTTTTATAGCTAAATTCCTAGAAGCAATCTAGCCTATCTGTGCCAGGATACTCACGTAAATGTCAAATGCTAAACATTGAGTAAAGGAATTGACTACAGTCACAATAGTTGTTAATGTATATTTTTTGTCCAGCTGACTACTAAATACAGTCTCCTAAGACATTTTGAACTTTTTAGCATAACAATGTTTTCACATTGCTCGGTTTTTAAAATTGTGGGGCATATTAGCAAGACCCACGTTGAAATTATCGCCGTTTTAGCGGCAGGAAACTGCCGCTAAAACGTCGATAATGGGCTTGCTAATATGCGTTATAGAATTCCAATAGAAGCCCAGGTTAGATGTCCTGCACATCTAACCTGGGCTTCTATTGGAATTCTATAACGCATATTAGCAAGCCCATTATCGCCGTTTTAGCGGCAGTTTCCTGCCGCTAAAACGGCGATAATTTTATTGCCGGTCTTGCTAATATGCCCCCGTGTTTTATTCCAAAACATTGAGCCTGCTCACAGATTTCATTTGAAATTTGAAATATTGTGGTGGTTTTACCTTAAAACATTAGCTTTCTTTTACTTGATTAAGATTACAATGTGTTTTTTAATCTGTGTTGCTTTTATGCTGTACAGGTATCATATTCACACCAAATAAGGAAATCAATTAAATTAATGCCAAGATAGTTCTAAAATCATTAAGGTGCAAGTCCATTAAAGAGTAGCCTGATAGTGTGCCTCACATTTCAACTTGATGTTATGATAAATGCAATTACACCTGACCCTTTTTTCTACAATCAATAACATTAATTTCATTTTCTATTTAATATCGTTACTGTGCTGTCTTCCAACTGCTAGATAAGGATGTATGAATGTTTTCAAAACTTTTGTAGAAAATGGATCCAAACAAAATTCAAGAAATTCTCGACTACAAGATAAAAAAGCTCTATCCTCCAGGCGCTACAAAGCAGGAAAAGTCAGTAATTCGTAGAAGAGCCAGCAAATTCCAAGTGTCAGGTATGTTTTAATTTATGTTTTAGCGTATAAACGAAATTGGTTTATTAAAATAATGAACATGTGATGAACCTTTAAAAAAAATATGGCACTGTATTGTTAGATATTTTGAGACAGTTTAATTACAGTACCCACAATCCATTTAACATGCATGCATGTATATTGTGATGTCCAGTATAATATTTACCTAAGCATGGGCTTTAGTGGATATGAGAAATGTCACATCAATTTTTTTTAATTGTTCTTGTTTTTCATATTAATTTATAATTCACTAGTGCTGCTAATATTACATGCAATGGATATTATACTTCACTCATGTAAGCAGAGTGGTTTTAAATAATAAATGTAAACTAACATTTTACAGCTTTAGTAAAGCAAAATGTGTTGGAGTGCAGGTACTTTAAACAAGAGATAGGCTGCTTTTATGAAAATGTGGCATAGTTTTATGCTAGATCTTAATCCAAAGTCTATGTTTATGCAGGTCCTAAAGTTCTGCAGTTGCCACTTTGATCTGCTAGGTTCAGTGGATGTCACAGGGCTATAGGTTGCACTAGTTAACATAAATTGTTATCCCTGGCAAGTCATTCTCAATGTATTGGCCCTTAATATTTGTTAGTCATCTGAGGGCATTGAATGTTTGGGAATTTTAAATGTTTTCTGGATAAGACAGCTTCTGTGCTGTGAAGATCTTCAAATATTACCTTAAACACCTGAGTGTTGAAAATTCCTTCCATGGCCGAGACAATCAATGTTCTACAGATGACCTCTAATATAACATACAGGCAGAGATTTTCAGTCAGTTGGTAGATATTGTTTATTACCCCACACAGAAGACTTCTGTTACTGAGATCAATTATATAATATGAGGCAGTATGTCCATTGGCAGGAGACAGATGTTTAGGACGAAGATCCACAAATTGTAATGCAGATGATGCCATCTATGGGGAAGCCAGGGTTCTAGGTCTGATGTCCTTTGGTGTTTTCCTTATTTCCCATACCCAAAATCGCTTGCAACAAATGCTTGAGTGCATACAGCGTTGGCACGTGTAACAATAAAGACTATTATAATCAGGGTTGTGATTGCCTCTCTTGCACCACACTAGTATACCTTTTGGACAAATATGGCACATTTATTGCTAGGTTTCTTCCAGACCCCGTTTTCCATCAGAAAATCATGATTATGAATATATCCTCTGTGACTGGGGCATTTCCTTTCAGATTCTAATCATTATGGGTTGCTTGTGTGTCCTTGGAACTTATTATGGAAGTTAATTGTCTGGGCCTTTCCTTTTTGGGAGTTTTATATAGCACAAACTTGACCCGAAGGTATCAGAGTGCTTTACATGAGCATCAGTTGCATTACAGATGGACACAATCATTTTGTGAGGCACAGGGAGATTAAGTGAGTTGCACAGAATCACAGGATGTTGAGCGTCCCTTGCCGAGACTCGAACCCGGTTCCCTAGCTTCGAGGAAGCAGGAAAAAGGTTGGTGATTCTTAAACACTTCCCCCCCCACATCAACAAAGATAAAGACACAATGATTCTGTATCTTACCTCTTCTTTTCAAAATATTTCATATTATTTTCGATGTTTGTGAATGTTTGGGGGGATGCCAATAGAATTACTGCTATTTAAATGTAACTTTTCCTTTTGTGTTAAATGTCAGCTTTCCTAAGTCAAAATTTCATCCAAAACAAGTTTACATAATTGTTTTTTTTAATCTTGATACAGGAGGTGAACTTTATCGCCAAATCATTGAAAAAGATGGTCGAAAAAGAAATGCAAAGGATGTTTCTAGCACAGAAGAAGCAAATTAGATTTTTATAAAATTTCATGCCAGTGCTCTAGATGCACACTGTGGCATTGTTAAAACCTGTGACTCTATTTCCCAACGTTACTACTGGCCAAGTATGAATTTGGATATTTCCAAATGGGTAATCATTTATTTTATTATTTATATGACATAGCAACAGTAATGTTACCTGTCAATCCAAAGATTTTCAAGTACTGAAGAGTCACTTTTCCATCTGTTTTTTCAGCAGTGGTCATACCCTGTCATACAAGTATGGGTACGAGGTGAAGTGTTTCTTGTTTACATAATTATTTACCCAGATTCCATCAATCAAAATGCTGCATATCAATCCTGCATCACTTAGTTCATAATTTAAAACCTCTATATTTTGAAGGTCGTTTTTCTTTTTGTAATTAACAATACAGTGCTACAAAGACTACCATTGCCATCTGTGTTCTCTGTATTTGAGGTAGTTGTAGTTTTGGGTGAGTTGTGTTTCAAAAGTGAAACCATGTTCTTTTCATGAAAAAAGCACAATTTGTCCAAAAACATATTATTGTAAATCTTTAACTTTCTTGCCTACTTCAGAAATGATAGTTTTTCTGACATTATTTGTTGCTTTTTGGGTCTAGTTTGATAATGTAGCTATATGTTTATCTACGGTTACTAATTTGTACACTACAGTTGGCCAGATTTTCAAGCTTTGAGAACGGGCTACAATGTCGTTGAGACTGGAAATCTTGTGTCAAACTAGGAACTGAGTTATACATCAACAATGGAAAGTTGCTGGGCACTTACTGAATACTATAGGCAGACTCAAATACTGTCACTGTATGGATTGTTCCAGAAATATATTTTCTAAACTGGAAGAGGTTAGATATACTATTCCAGTTGATGGCCTCATTTTCCATTGCCCACTTCTCTATAACTTCCGTTGCACCCACAATTCCTCTTAAGTGCAAGTGTGTATGGGAATTGTGGTCCATCCTGTCTACTCACTTGTGCCTTCTGTATCCTTCCTCTAAGGGATGTGCAATTCCATTCTGTGGTTTAGTTTGACATATAGGGCCTGGTTATGATGGCAGTGGGACCGCCACCATCAGGATGTCGGTGGCTGTCTCTCCGCCATCCAGCCCAGAGGTCCGTTCACCGCATTAGGATGCAGGCGGCCGGAGCTCGTCTGTCGGGGGGAAAGACCGCCCGTCTGACAGGATCAAGGATCCCGTCAGGGTGGCGGTCGGACTCCTATTCCCTGCAAAGTGGGCGGTGCCTGCTCAGGCACCGCTGTAGGGATTAGGATGTCCCTTTCATGGCTGTTCACCCGCCATAAAAAAGCAGGTGGAAAATGACTTTCGGGGCCTAGCAGGGCCCCCTTCTCTCCTGGCTCTCCGCTATAGGCCCTGCATGGATGTTTTAAATGTATTGCGGCGTGTGCTGCATCACACGCCGCAATACAATATATACATATTGCGACCGCCATGTAGGCGGTCACATCGTAATGCGGGCAGCGGGACCGCCGACTTCTAGTCGGACAGTCCTGCTTTCGCCAAGGTGCTGGTCGGACTTGTAATCAGGCCCATAGTTACTAATATAGCCCTTCTGTTTTTCCCGTTGCCTCTGGGGTGAGAATTCTTGGGTCATAAAATGTATACTACATAATTTCAGGCTTTGAGACACTAGACCACAGTGCTTTCTTGGATCTACAAGGGCGGTTGGAAACTGCTGCACCCAGCTTCCACTTAACCACATTCTTTATCATAGGCAGAACAGAACAAGCACTACCACCAACACCCCCAGAAGAAGGGAAAAAAATTCTGTTCTCCCTCTACCCCCGACTGTCCCTCCATGATAAAGATAAAAAGCTCTGCACACAATTACTGCCTCTAAGCATATGTTAAACTATTGTTATTTAAGCATGATTTTCCCTTCAAAGGGAAATAAAACATTCTGATATGGATTTACTTTTCATAGATCTGTGAGTTATTCCACATCGTGGCAGCAACAACGTACAGTTCTTGTAAAATCATTAGGGTTGATGGTGACCAGAATCATTATCTCTGGGGCTGTCATCTCCCAGTGGAGTTAAGGCAAGATGTTAATAAAGCCTATAGTAGGCTTTTGCTCTGCCGAAGGGAGTATTTGACTCACATCTTGTGTTTGTCTATTTGGTGTATCATTCTGCTTCCCATGGAGTGTTTGCATTTCATATTATTATGACTTGTTCTACATCTTAAAATTACACTGAATCATAGGTTTTCAAGTTTTCTCACTGATGTATCATATAGAGAAAACAATCTGGTTTGTTTTTCATTGCAGCAAATTTTTTAGATGTTTTAGACAGACGCAAAACAGAAACAAGATATATTTTCTTTGGCAGTGCTTAATTTAAGTGTGTTGTGGATAGAGCTCTTAGGCATCTGATAGGTGTCACACTAGCAGTTTTATACTGGAACCTTAGCTTTGTAATTTAGGCCGTAAGGAGGGTGTTCCTTTAGGGGATTATGTCAGTTGACATTCTGGTTCACTCTCCTGTGTGCTAATTCTCACACCTTGTTGTTATTTGTGCAGTTTTCTTTTTGAATCATAGATCTCATGTGTTTGTGTCCATTTCTTTCATGTGTTGTTGAGGTAGCTTGGTTGGTTGTGAGATTCCTCCGTATTCACTCTATCCCCTAATCTCCATTACGTGTACAGTTTAGCATCACATTCATACTCTGAGAGCACTGGTCTCCTTTACTTCCTGCTAAACTATTCAATTAAGTATTTGGATATTAGTGATGCATGTTTGGCCTGTGGTTTGCCACTGGAATGTGATGTGTTTGTCTGCATTTTCAGTTTACTTCATGATATGCTATAATTGCGGCCTTCCGAGCAATGATTGTTGAGAGAACATATTTAAGTGTAATAGATATTTGTGGAGGTTGAGTGTATTGGTGACTGAAACTATGCGATGATGATTGATACTGCAACTGATGGAAAGATTGCTAGGGATACAACCAGATGTGAGATGCTGCGACTCCTTGCATGATTATCAAAGTTGGTGCTGGTAGAAACATTGTCTCTGCTAAATAGTAGCATGGTGTACATAGGCATTTTGATGTACCAGTAACTTGCCTGCTGTATGGCTGCACATTCAGTGCCTTCAAATCATGTTGCCATTCTGAGTGAGCATGGTAGGGTGCTGTGGCATTGTCATTGCAGCAATTCTGTGGGACGCAATAATACCAACAAATATGGTGGACAAAGTTAAAGTTCTAACTGTAGCTATGCTGCTTGTGATGCAGATGTTGATTTGTCTTCATACTGTGTCCACTGTTAAAAGAAAAGTAGATGAAAGTAATGCTAGAAACTGATAAGCAGCCAAATAAAACATATGTAAAATACCGAATTGTGCATTTACAAGTATTAATAAAACTAGTCAAAACACAAAAGGAAGACAATGGAGCCAGGGCCTTTAGGAATACAAGGAACTAAAATGTTATGCAATAAAAAGTTAACATTTGAAGCACTGAGCGCTGTGAGTTGTTTAAGCTGGAGTCTCGCACAATCAGCTCTAGCCTTCAAAACACCAAGAACACAATACCAAGAAAACAAACCATAAACATTGATTGCGGGGTGGTGGGATGAGCTAACCTGAGGTGATCTGCACAGGCACTTAGGGGAAAGGGGCAAAAGCGATTTGGCCTGGAGGAGCCAGTGTATAAAAAAAAAAATGAAAATCTGTGAAAAATATAAAGAAATCCATTGTTCATGGGCATTTGAAAAATACCTACTTAATTAATTTTCACTTTATTCCAATTATACAGCTTTCATATAGTGTCCTGCCTCAGATTCTTGTATGTTTACAATAGTGTGAGGAAGGCTAGGTCGGTTGATGTATGTGGCCTGAGGTAATTGTTCCAATGGTATTTAACTTTAAAGAAACATCAATAACTTTGAATATGTCATTCTCAATTTGGAGTGTTAACTGACTGGTTAATGACAGGATTGCTGGGGTAAAACTGTGAGCTTAGTTATTTATAAAATTACATTTAAGCTTCACCCCATTATCAATCTACCTGTACTGCTTTAATTTTTGTTTAGTTAAGCAAGAGGTGTGTAGTGCTAATACAGCATGTAGTATTACAGAACCAACATTTGTAAGATCCCTCCACATAATAGTTTCGTGCCCCTGCTAACATACTATTACATTCTGTAAAAAAGTTTTTATTTTTATAGGTATATGATATAGCCTCTTTCACAAAACACTTGACCATCAAAAACACGTCATGGATGTCCAATGTTTGTCTCCTGTAAGTAATTCTAGGATTACTAAAAAGAGTAGAAATGCATGATATTGTGTTTCATTATTTCATTTCTTCAAATTTAAAATTCTAACAGAATTTTCTTGTGCTGATTTCCTTAGGTGTCACAATGCCCAGAATGCCAAACTGCAAACATTGATTTAAAAGTACCTTCTATATACTGTCCAATAGTGGTAAGTTTTCTTTATTATTACACTGTTTTTTGTAATCCCAGTCCTTCATTTTATATCTTGGCTATGTTGAAAATGATTGTTTGAAAATCATTGACCTCAGTCCCGGCTGATGAAACTTTACAGAACATATTCAAACAAATAAAATGTTTCCACTATCTGGCTTGTTAACTCATTTCACACTAATTTAACATGTATTTTTAGAGTAGGAATCATTTAACAGGAATTTAAGACATACAAGGAATTTTAAATGGCACAGGAGGTTTTTGATACATTTTTTACATGTGGAGTAGTAAAGAAAAGTAATCTAATCTACATATTCTTCGGAAATAGGAGCTTTGCCAGTTAATGATGAAGAACTTCATCAATTACAGCTTTATCTGGTTGTAGTTACAGTAGATATTTAGTTATGCTAGAGAATCGTGTGGCTTTTCTTTTTGTAAGGGGTAAGTACATTATTTGTACTGAGTGGATTATTACTTATAATATTAAAAAGCACTGTCATTTTTTTGGTTTGTTATGGAGAGTTTTAACAGCTCTATCTATCAATCCAAACTGTATAATGATTTTGTATTGGGCTAAGAAATGTCAAACCTATCCTATCAGCAAAGCTTTAAACTATCTTTCTGCAATGGATAGAAACGTAAAATGCTGGAAAGTTGAAAGTGAATTTGGTAAGTGTCAAACAAATTGTCCCGACCTAGTATATGAGTGATTGAATCAAACAAGGTATGACTAAGACTAGTGCTGCATGTGTTGTCCACAAGGCTTTCTAACATGCTACAAACAGAATAATAGAGTACAATAAAATAACTTTAGGAAAACTGCATTTTCATTCTTTGTAGTATAATTAATGTTCCTTAGTGGTGTCTACTAGAAATCAATTTAGGGTCAAGAGTCTCATAAAGGAATTATCTAAGTATATGTATGTCCTACATCCATAAAAAGTTTTACTCCTTTGAAATTCAGGCTAATATACACATTTTCAGATCTCTATAACCCAATTTCCAACATTCATCATCAGATGGCTATGCCTTTACTGTTTGTCCCATGTGTGAAGAAAAAATGTGAATAATATTATGCACTGGACAACCTGTAATCGACACTCAATGTGTTGCATGCTATTTGGCAATGCTTGCTATAGAGTGCATTCTATGCAAAGACTCAGGGTCTGATTACGGGTTTGCCGGATGGGTTGCTCCATCGCAAACGTGACAGATACCCTGTTGGCCATATTACAAGTTCCGTTATATCCTATGAAGATTGTAATACGGCGAACGGGATATCCGTCATGTTTGTGATGTAGTATCTCACCCACCAAACTAGTAATCGGGCCCTTAAAGTGATGAATAACGGTGAGAGATTTTTCATTAAACCTAATTTTGAGTTGGTGGTCACCATATAGTAATAAACGGTATATAAACCCATGTACACTACACATAAAATATTGGCTTCAAATGAAAATTAACTGCCAAGCTCAGCAAAATCAAATTAATGTACTGTTAAGCTACAGTACATCTCATCAAGTTTGCATGTGTTACAATGAGTGGTCTTTGAGTGACATCATATACAACCATAGCCACCTTAATCTCCACATCCCTTCTAATCCCATCACCATGTAATTTTCTTACCCACCCCCCTTTTAGATGTTTTGAAGACAAGAAAAATAAAGTATTGCAACTGTTTTAAAACAAAAGGCCAAGCTTAAGAAGGTCATGTTTATGCTTTGTAATATAAATAATCTAGTAATAGAGTAGGAAATCTGGATTTCTTTGTAAGTTACTTGTTACTACTATTATCATTTTTCATCCAGGTCAATGAACCATGGGAGCTTGTAGGTATGGACCTCATTGGGAAACTCACCAAAACTGGAAGAGGTAATGAATATATATGTACAATAATGGATTACTTCACAAAATGGACAGAACTTTTCCATTAAAAAACAAGTCAGCTGAAGAGGTAGCAGACTGTATAGTGAGGTTATATTACCATATTGGAGCCCCAAAACGGTTATTGACAGACCAAGGAAGAGAATTCTGCAATGAGGTAATAAATGTCTTACTTATTGTTTTCTTCTTTCCCTTTGACTAATCATGTACTGACTTCCTACACCTTGTACCTTTTATCACCATTTCTAAATGTACAGTAGTATATCTAAATACATTTGTATTACATTATAGGTGAGTGTTGACTGGTGGTAGGAGACCTCAGCAAGTAATGAATAGCACCCATATTGAAACTCTGTTTGAAAACTGAAATAAAGTTCAGGCCTTATGTAAAGGAGGTTAGCAACAGAACATCCAACAAGCATTTCTAGAAGTCCAGTTCTCCCTATGCTCAATTCTCCCAAATAAATCAGAGGTGAAACAAAATCTATGTTTCTAACAGCAGAGATCCAACCTGTGCCTCTATAAAAATAAAAAAAACTCCTTGCTTCCCTCCCCTGGGACAGCAAGAATAATGTCAGGTGGTTCTTCCTAATTCGGCTTTCCTTTTGTCATTCATATAATTTTTTTAACATTGGTCCCTCATGCTCACCATGGTACCTATGGGCAGAAACCTCCATGGGGTCCGTGATATTGCTCTGTTGCTTAAAAATTGCAGAGCTATCTGGGTACAATTTTGCATTTTTCAGTGTTTTGCTATGCCTTCCAGGGAAATTGTAGAAGGAAATTAGGGGTCAGATGTACGACGCTTTTTAACGTGCGACACACAGGTCTTAGACCCATTTGCGCACGCTAAAAAGCATGGGCCCAGGTACAAACAGTATTTTGCGAATCGCAAATAAATTGTGACTCGCAAAATACTGTTTTGCAACTCACTATTAGGAAGGGGCGTGCCCTTCCTAATAGCGATCACAAAGCTATGTACCAATGTTTTGTGACCGCAATTGCAGTTGCAAAACACTCGCAAATTACCACCCCCTTCCCCTTTGCAAATGTATGCAATATTGTTTTTTAAGGGCAGGCAGTAGACCCAGGGACCACTGCCTGCCCTTAAAAAATGTAACGAAAATGTTTCATTTTTTTTTTAAATGCATCCCGTTTTCCTTTAAGGAAAATGGGCTGCATTTAAAAAAAAAAAGCTGCTTTATTTAAAAGCAGTCCCAGAAATGGTGGTCTGCTGAGCCCAGCAGGCCACCATCCCTGTGAGGGCCTGCCATTCCCAATGGGCTCACAAATTGCGAGAGGCTCATTAATATTCATGAGCCTCGCAATTTGCGACACCATTGGGATTCGCAAACAGTGTTAAACACACTGTTGTACATGCCTAATAGCGCCTCGCAAATGCAACTCAATTTGCAAGGCGCTATTTGGCAGGTCGTACATCGGGCCCTAGGTGCTTAAATATTGCCATTCGTCCTCTTGAAGGCCTGCCATCAGTTTGCCATATACTTGGCGGCAGGAACTCTGGTTCTAAAGAAAATGCTAATTTGAACCCAAAGTCGTCTCATAGCCATACACACGCTTCACCAATGGTTCTGTCCCCCTAATAAACATGTCTGGTCTCCAGCTTTTCCATTCATGTATAAATTAGAGATCATTTGTTTGGCATCCCTTTAAGAAAGACTTTCAAAACTTGTACTTTTTTCACAGAAATGTGCACTACAGTCCCTATTCTGTCCTGTTATTTTGACACAAAGGGAAAGGGAAAAGATGATGAACTAATGACAATAATAAAACAGTTTGCAAGGAAACAGGACTTGGGGAGGGCTTGTGGTTCTGTTTTCAAACTGGAAGTACAGTACTTATTGAATGTTGCACAATAGATTCGTAATAGTGGTCAGGGACTCATTATTAACAATAACGCCCCACCTAAGGTGACAGCATCTATCACCTTATGTGATTACAAAGATGATATTATAGAAGAGATGGAGATATGTCCTTTAACTATTTGACCCTATTTGTATGCAATTTAACTTATTATCTTTACCTACATGTAATATTCTACATGTTAGTCCCTGGCAATGTATTTCACACAGCAGAGTCATATTGAGACTGAGATAACTGGACACTGTCATGCAAAAGATTAAGGACCTTATTGAGAGATTGGGGGGAAGAGATACCCCATAACAAATATGGCAGCTGTCCTGTCTGCTGTGTTACAAGTGCACTATAGTTTATGGATTTTGTAATATGGTGGAATTGATATCTGCCTTTATTTTAGGAAGTACTGTATCCTCCTAACTCAAAATAAGGCATTCTTTCTTATTCATAGCCTAGCATAGGTGAAGGGACGGTGTTCCTATGAAAGTATTGTTAGGAAATCTTTTATTATTTTGTAGCTCAACAAAGCTCTGTGCAGTTTGCTTTGCATTAAAAGAAGTCTCTCATCACTGTACCATCCACAAACAAATGGACTCGTTGAAAAAATGAATGGTACTCTTCAAAAGTAAGTTAAGCTATGACAGTTGCATGATGTGTAAAATAGAAGTTATGTTAATTGTACACTGAGAAACACTCACAGTATGTAGTATGTCTAAGATGTCTGTAAAACCCTGGTTTGTCAGAGTAAATGATTCCTTGAGAATATTTAGAAAACTAGATGAAGGGGATGTATGAGGGTGTGATGGTGATGTAAGGACACAGCGGTATAGGTAAAACTGAATCTTTGTACTAATGATGTAGGCAGACAGAATAGCAACGATGTCCAAAAAATCAGATTGGCTTCTCCTTTTGCAGAAATCCCTGGATCAAAATGGTTTTTAAACACTTAGAACAAGGTCATCCAGAATAATGAAAACTTTTCAAATATCGTCTTTTTTCAATCTGTTTTTAGAAGTCCTTATTTACATCAAACTTCTGCCTCACCCACACATGGAGAATGTGATGTTCAGATTGGTCACCATCTTGCTTACAAGAAACAGTAGACTATGCTGGGTGAGGTAGCTTTAAATACCAGTCATTGGCTTATCATTTCTAACTATAATTCCTGAGGGTGCTTTTCTGGATTAATTCCAATATGGCTGTAACGTACCACAGCTTTTGTTACTGTCCCTGGCCTTCAGCTCGCTGCTCCTGTCAAAGCTTCATCGCCTCTCCGATCACTGACATCCTGCCCACCGAGCTGCGCTGGAAGTGGAGGAACCTGGTGTGACGATAATGCTGTCATCAATGCCCCTGTTGTCAATGAATTAATCAATCATTAGGTCCTGTAGACCACGACTTTTCAACCCAGGGTGGTCTACAGGTACTGGTGTTCTGGGAGCCTCGGTCGGATGGCCGTGACGGTCGAAGAGCTAGGTCTTGAGCTTCTTCCTGAAGTCTTCCAGTCAAGGTGAGGTGAGTAGGTGGAGTTCGTTCCTCGACTTGGCGTCAAAGTAGGAGAAGGACCGACCGGAGGTGGTAGACGTCTGAGGGTTGGGGGTTGAATTTGCTGTAGATGCCACTGATCTTGTATTGAAAGTAGTCTGCCAGAGTGTCGCAGAGGGCTTGGGAGGGGTGGATTATGTTTTCGGTAGCGGAGGGGCAGGAGAATTCTTCGATGAGGATGATGATGATGATGAAGAAGAGTTCCTTGGTGTAATTGGCGGTCGACTCAATGCGACTGGTGAGGGCTTCCTTCTTGGCCGTCATGAGACGGAGGTGGTAGTTGTTGAGGGCGGATCTCAAGAAGGCAAGGTTTGCGGGGGTCTTGCTGGGGCACCATTGTCTCTCTAGCTTCTTACAGTGATGTTTGAGGGTCAGCAGCTCTGGGGTGAATTAACTAGTGTACTTAGCAGGTCTGTTGCTGGTGGTGTTCTTTGCGGGCGATGGTGTTGTCGGCTGAGGAGATCCAGTTGGAGAAGTTGTGAACACTGATTTCGAGGGTGTCAGAGGGGAGAGGTCTTGCTTCTTTGAGGGTGGAGCTTCAGAGGGGTTCTCTGACACTTCTCCAGTTTCGGCATGGGTGGGTGGGAAGTCTTGTCAGGGCCTCTCTCAGGCCGTCAAGGTAAAATGGACGATTTTGTGGTCTGTCCAGGTCAGCGCATTGATGTGGGAGAACTTGACTGTCGCTGCTGGAGAAGATGGGGTCTAGAGTGTGTCCTGCGCTGTGCGTGGGGGTGGTAACCAGCTGAAAGAGGCGGATGTTGCTCATGTTCTTAAGGAGGCTGGTGGGGTTGGCGTTGTTGGGGTCTTCTAGGTGGAAGTTCAGGTCTCCCAGGAGGATGTAGGGGTTGGAGTGAATTTGCCAAGGGGCGATGAAGTCCAGGATGGAGTTGCAAAAGCTGGGACTAGGGCAAGGGGGTCTGTAGATGAGGGTTCCTCTGATGGTGGTTTTGGCGTCTGCTTGGATCTGAAAGTTGAGGTGTTCCATGATTGGTGTTGTGTCGCTGTTTGAGGCGGTGCATTTGTGGGAGTTCTTGTGGATGATGGCAATGCCTCCGCTGTGTCTTCTGAGGCGGTCATGGTGAATCATCTTGTATCTGTAGGGGAGTTGCGGTGGCGATGTCGGGTGCCAATGAGGGGGTAAACCAGGTTTCTATTAAGAACATCGCGTTGGGGTAAGGGTGGTTATGGTGTCCCAGATTTCCGTGGCATGCTTGTAGAGGGATTGGGCATTGGGCAGCATGCAGTAGAGCTGCAATCACAGGTCTGGTGTCGGCTGGGTAGTGGTCGCGGGGGTACCTGTATTGCAGGTGAAGCGGCAATGGTGGCCAGTAAAGGGTCCTTCTGTGGAGCGAGGTGAAGCAATGCCGCAGCCGATGTCCAGGCTCTTGTGGTCGAGGACTCGGATCTGGTCGGAGTAGTACCGGTGGCGTGCAGCAGATCCAGGGTTCCTGCCGCTTGGTGTGATCCAGGCACAGATGGCTCACAGACCGGCTTGCCTTTGGCACGCCAATGGCACGCCCAGTGTGCGTATCTGCTGCGGCCTCCATTAAGTAGCCCTGGCAGGTGGTAGGGGCAGTTTGGAAAGTGGGAAGGCAGGGCCGGGATCTGCATGAATGGCACAACAAGGGAAAGAACAGTGTCTGAGGGTGTGGCAGGAAGAAGAGGGAGGGAGCAAGGTGGGGGAGGGAAAGATGCAACGGTGAGGGAATAGAGGAATGAAAAATGAAAAGAGAAAAGAGAAAAAGAAAGGAAGCGATAGCTGGTAAAATAGAGAGCAAATAGGACCAAAGGGGGCAGGAGGGTCAAATAAAAAAAATCAATGAGCACAGAAAAAATTTGAAAGAAATGGCTGAGGAAGGGAGACTAAGGAGAAGGCTGAGGGTCCGGGGCTCTAAACCATGGGCTGTGCACACGGAGGCCCAGGAGCGGTCCCTCTGTGCCATAGCAGCAGCATGGGGAGTGGTGACCTTGGACCAGAAGAGGTCTAGGGCTGGAGGTGAGTGGTGGTCTGGGCCTGAGCCGTAGCAGTATTTTGCAACCCTTTCATGAGAGGGGAGGGATGCCCTATATGACACTGGGTATTGTGTTACGAGGACCCATGACTATTTTGCAGGCATGGTAAAGATGTGTTTTGATTTTTGCAATATCATAACCAATAGTGATAGGTTAGCACCCACTAGCCTAATCTATCAACTGTGGAAATTGTGAGCAAGATATGCCCTGCTCTGATAATTTTTAATTGTGATGTTTTAAAATTCAATATCCAATAAAAAGGCCCTCACTTCCTACTGTTCCACTCTAAGTAAAATAACTGATTATTGAGTCACTTCCTTATATGACTCTTCACTTTGCAGCACCAGCATGGAGAAGTCAGACCAGAAAACTCAGATTTGCTATTTAACCAAAAGGCTGACATCAAGCCTAGGTCACTGACAAAGCCTTGATGCTACACGCTGTATGCATGATTTAATCCTGTGAACAGACTAGCTGCCTTGACCAGACGGACAAGAGCAGGATCCATGTTTCTATGTGTTCATGAAGGACGTCCGAATAAATGAGCCTGCCTTGAAGCTTTCTGAGGCTGCCTAGCTGGCCATGACCAAACCTCATGTTTTGCGCTTTGAATTGATGGTCAAGGTTGGCCTTGGACCATGAAAGACTATCACTGGTGATGACTGTGTGACTCTATGACCCAAAGGACTATCCCTGTGATAACTCTATGACCCTATTACCACCCTATTTTTCCTTTAACCTGCCTTCCCAAATCAACCTACAAATATATCCCCTATGCCTCTGTTCTCCTACCATTCTAGATCACACCTCCCCTTCAAAGCACCAGGACATCAAGATGAAAGAAACACAACAACAAAATGCTTGTTCTTCAGTGCAAGATCAATGAACAAAACAAATGTTTCAATATTTTTGATCTACTTCCAGAAATAACTCTTGACCTGACTTTAACTACAGAAAGATGACTGGATGAGGACCTCAAATACGACCTTATACAAATGGCTCTCCTCTGTATTGGACAAACTGATACTAATAAAGTCCACATTCAGGATTAACCACATAAAGAACACCACATGTATTAAACCAACATCAAAAAATGAAAGCACAACTGAACCTACGACAATGCAAGATGACAAAATCAAGAGACGAAAAAACACAGTATTACGGAGCCTACACAAGAGTCATCAAAACCACAAATTGACAACACCACTACAAGCACAACTGAAGCAGACTGCCGGGCATATTAGCAAGACCCACGTTAAAATTATCGCCGTTTTAGCGGCAGGAAACTGCCGCTAAAACGGCGATAATGGGCTTGCTAATATGCGTTATAGAATTCCAATAGAAGCCCAGGTTAGATGTGCAGGACATCTAACCTGGGCTTCTATTGAATTCTATAACGCATATTAGCAAGCCCATTATCGCCGTTTTAGCGGCAGTTTCCTGCCGCTAAAACGGCGATAATTTTATCGCCGGTCTTGCTAATATGCCCCCGCGTTTTTAAGGAAGTCCACAAGATAATAGCAGATTTCCTCAATCTAGGGTGCAAAACAACAAACACTGCTTTTCCAAGACTTATGTCCAAAAATCTCTTTAGAACTGATCTAAAGAATTGAAAAGATAAATAAATTACTGTGGAAAAGTGGATTATTATGTGGTAAGGCCTCTCCATGTAATACTAACTTGATACCCCAAAGATGGTTCTTGGATTCACAATAATAAATCTTTAGCTTAGTCCTGGTAGTGTGGTTAAGAGCAGTTTTACTAGAGGAACATGTGTTAAGCATTTTACAGTACCAACTTGGACGGTAAGTAATTGGAGCACCTCAAAGTAAATCAGGCACCAATGTATAAAATGAAGGCATATTCTTGTATAAATTTAAAGACCAAAATGAACAAAATTATATTCATTTAACCGTAGTTATAGATTTTATTAAAAAAAAGATACTAGTGGCAATCAGTCACTTGCAGGTCGAATTTCTTGAAACCCAAGGAGGGTTAAGGTGATGCGGGTCCAAAGACCAAGCAACAATACTCAGTTCAGTTTAATCTGGCCCGAGAGGCCCCGAAGCATAGTTGTCCTGGCCATCCTTGGTGCTAAATTGGGAGCCACAGCAGATCTAGGCTTACCGCTTAGACGGTGATGGGGAGATAAACGATGCAAAAAGGTCAACAACAGGCCCGTTGCTTTGGTCGGTTGATGGTGCTGCATGGTTCTCTCTCATTGCTGCTTGAGTAAAGGGGATGGTAACCGGATTGGTCACCAACAAGTCTTGGTAGCGGTAAGGTCAGCAAGATGATACTTTGACGTCCAGAGTTCCAGGGGTAAACAGTAGTCACCCGAAACTTGCTGTAGTTCAGAACCAAGTTTCCCACAATTTACTGAATCACCTACATTTGGGCGATTCCTTGGAGAGCTAAATTGCCAGCAATTCATTGGTTCCAGGATGTTGTTTTTACCTGCAGTAGGAGGGGTCTAGTGCCACTAGCCCAAGGGGGGCAGAAGTTGCCGTTGGCTCTGAAAGGGGTGCCTCTGTCTAAGGGAGTCAGTCTTTGGTCCAGGCCGAGTTGCAGTTGCGCAGTTGCAGGAGCGTTGTCACCAGTGCAGAGTACCTGACCTGTGGTATGTGCGGTTCCTGTTGTTGGAGACTTGGGTCTCTTTTTTGTCCTTCTAAGCAGTCTTCACAGATCTCAGGTTCTGGTGTCAGGGGCGTCCCTTAAGTCCTAGATTTAGGGGCATTTGTGGAGTGGGTACAATCGGGCAACGGGCTGCTTGCCCCAGCGGCGACCACCGGGATGTGTTCACCTTGCTACCCAGAATCCTCTATTCTGCTACTTCTAAAAATGGCAGATACCTTCCTTGGCTGAACAGGGCAGTTAGCCTACCCTAGGGGTGTGGCTAGCCTTGTGGGGCTGTATGCCCTCTGACTAATTAATTGTTTTGCCTGCCCCAGTGCAGATGTGGCTGGGGGCAGAGGGAGACTGGCTTCATCCTTTGGGTGTCAGCCTGCGGGCATATTAAAGGCGCTGAATACTTTGAAGCTCACTGCCTTGATGTGCCACTTCACTAGCCATGCTGTCAGGGAGAGGGGTGTCATCTCCTTCCCAGCCAGACCTTTGTTTCTGTCTCCTGTGACTGCTCACACTGCCTGGCAGGAGTTCATATTCCTGTCTGGGCGGTGGTAGCTGCAGGCTGCTAGACAGACAAAAGGAAAGGCTGTGCTAACCAGGTGGGCAGTCTCTAAGGAAGACACCTGGGTGCATGCCACATCAAACCCGATATTAGAATCATGTCAGGGGTTTAGGAGGCATGTCCATATTTGAAGGTACTGTAAGGAAGCTGGTGACCTCGAGTGTGCCCGGGTGCCAGTCCATGTTATCCTAAGGATTGCTGATCACTTATAGTTGTCCTTAATGGAAAGGGCTACTATATGCACATATGAACTTGCATTTATATGTCCACACCTTTAGTATACTGCACCTTGCCTCCTGAACTCACCCCTAAAGTAGAATGCCTACCTTAGGGATGACTGACATATATTAAAGATGGTGCTTTGACTTTGCCACTCATAGTGAGGGCAATGTCACATTGGTGCAGACTGCATTGTCACGCCTGCTGTCATCTGTTTACTTGGGTCACTCAACGTGGCACAAATTGTTCTTCAGGCACTGGTGACCCCTTTAACTCAAACGCCCTGGGTACCCTCGGTACCACTTTATTAGGAACATATAAGTGTGTTAAAGTCCTTGCCAATTGGGAGTACAAATTTTCTGCATCTTTTCTAGGGAGAGAACACTGGCACCTGGGCAGCATGCGTCAGTGCACTTATAGAGTCATAACCGTCTGCATTGGGGCAAAGGGTGAGGGGGTGACCATGCAAAAAGGGCACTTTCATCCAATTACCGTAAGGACAACACCACCCACATAAGTGACTCAACTACCATATAGAGAGATAAAATCAATTTTCTACCACTACATACTTTCAGTACCCTCTCTGAAAAGGATTTCCTTAACATTAGCTGAGCCAACAAATTAGCATAGAGAGCTGAGCCAAGGGGAAGCTCTGGCTCTAACAGCTCATTCACAAGCCCCGCCATGAACATTTTTGACATGTAAATCATGCAACAAAGATTAAGGGTCTTATTACGACTATGGCGGTCGATTGCCATATTCTGACCGTGGTGATCGGACCGCCACTCGACCACTGCTGCAGCCGGGGATCCGCGATCCCTTAGTGGTGGTGCGGCGGTCTGTGCCCGCAATATGCTGGTGGTGCCTCTGCGGCACCACCATGCGTATTGCAAGTTTCCTCACTACCACAGTTTTTATGGCGGTGAGCCTACAGCGTCCCCTGTTGCATCTGTGCCAGGGGATGCATTCACCCTCATGTTCCAGAACAGCATGGACTTTACAGTTCATGCTGTGCAGGTACATGCAATGGCGTTACCATTACAGTGCCTTGCTAAGGCTCTCATATGAGCCTTAGCACGGCACCGTCGTGACTCAGCCGCCGCAGGACTGCCTGTCCTGGATTCCAGTTGGAATCCGGTGGGGCCTTTCATTATGGCTATGGCAGTTTTGGAGCAGCCCACTGGCATAGTGTGGTGGCCCGCTCCAAGACTGCCAAACTCTCAATAAGGTCATAAGTAAAATATGATAGTCTATTCAAAATTTTAAAAGTGTATGTATTTAAATGCGGAAGCAAGTCACTTTAGTACATTAGGTTATATCTCTGCTTTAAGCAGCATTTATTTAACTGCAGAGTTTTTAAACATGCACTGTGAAACATTCCAGCCCACGCCCTGACAACGATGCCGTTAGTGAGCTAAAAGGCAAGTCAGGTGCTTGATTTAATAGCCTATAACGCTGTTCGGAATATAATACAAATCCAGGCAAGAACCAGTCTGCACATGACAACTAAGAGGCTTTTGTATAGCTCACACATTTGAAGATGCTTTCATTTGTTAAAATGAATGAAAAATGGTCTAGTTTGAGTCAAGGATTCGTCTAGTCTTAGACAGTTTGGTGAAGCTGTTAAGCTGGGATTGATCACAAATTTTCAAGTTTCGCACTTTGCAGGACAGACACTGAAGGAGTAACTTTTTCTGACGTCAAAGGCTAGTACTTTGACCTTAATGCTTCGAGATGTGATATGTGTGGGTAAAAGGAAGACTCCACATTTAATTTTTAGCAGTTTTTCATAGCACAAACCTTATCTATGGACAAAATAATGCTTCAGAACATACAGGCTGGCTTTCCCCCCTTTTTTTTTTTTTGGTACAGGGCAGTATTCAGGATGCTGAATAGAGGCAAGGATTTGAACTTGGCTCACATTTGTGCATGATCAGTAGCTGTAGGGACTGGGCTGCTTAGTCTTCTATTCGACTCACTTTGGGCTCAAGGTACCCAGTGAACCATAAGTATCAACTTCAAATGCGGATCTCAAACATTCTTGAAAAACATCCTTTGCACAACCTGTGCATTGGAGGTAGTTAAACTACACATGTCCCTGAAACTAGGTTCCTTTCCAATCAACTCACCCGACCCAACCAACTACAGATTTTTATCAAATGACACTTTCTGAGCAGAAATATTTGAAAGATTACTGTTTACTCAACTGCCAGAATTTACAGAACTAGGGGGCATATTAGCAAGACTGGCGATAAAATTATCGCCGGTTTAGCGGCAGGAAACTGCCGCTAAAACGGCGATAATGGGCTTGCTAATAAGCGTTATAGAATTCCAATAGAAGCCCAGGTTAGATGTGCAGGACATCTAACCTGGGCTTCTATTGGAATTCTATAACGCTTATTAGCAAGCCAATTATCGCCGTTTTAGCGGCAGTTTCCTGCCGCTAAAGCGGCGATAATTTTATCGCCAGTCTTGCTAATATGCCCCAAAATTATTTTACGTCAGAGCAACACTACGGCTTCACACCAGGCAGAGGCACAGAATCAGTCATTAAATCAATTTTAGATGACCTAAAACTCAAAGTGGGAACAGAGTGCCCGACCTGTTTCTTCCAGACCCATTAGCTGCATTTTAACTGTCCACCACCACACGCTACTAATAAGACTCCACCCTCCCAGAATACTTGAAACTGTACTAAAATGAATTGCTTTTTACCATAGAGACAAAATATGGAGTATACCTAACACATTTCACATCAGCTCATCAAACTGGTGTTCCTCAGTGGCCATCATATCTCCTTTTTTAAGCATCTGTGAATCCCCTTGCCAGACCTGATACAATTATTCAACATCACTTGAGTAATTCCTTTGTGCATAAATGCATGAATGCGTAACCACCTAAACCTGAAATACCACAAAGATAGTGATCTTGGCCTTTTGAGCAATGGAAAAAAGTACCAGTCTACTCCCATATCGTCCAAGGAAAGCGAGACCTCGACAACAATATCAAGAGAAGTCAGAAGCCTAGTGGTAACGACGAATTAAAATCTATAATTTCTTCCACATGTCAACAAAATCACAAAGTTTGTCTTGAAGCACAAAGAACTCACGGTGGCACATCATACTAAGAAAAGTCAAAGCTATCTTTATACTTGCAATCTCTAAGTTTGACTTTCCCAACAGCCTAAACTTCTGCACACCAAGTTTTATCATCCACAATATACAACCAAACAAATGTGCTACCACAAGGCTCCTTCTTTGCCATCACTGAAGAGAATGCATGTCTCCAGTCCTCCATGCACTCCACTGGATATCGGTAACTGGAAGAGCAATGTTCAAGGAAGTCTACAGTGTTCAAAGTGCCTCCAAAGGAAAGGACAACCATAACAACAAGTTAAAATCAAGCAATACAAACAAAGCAGGACACTGCGCTCCAAGCTTGCCCTACAGAGGAATATATCGCATTTCAATAAGAATCCATGGGAGGCACTTGTTTCTCAGTACAAGCAGCCAAGCTCTGGAGCTCAGTACCAGCCAACATTGTAAGTATTCAGGAGCATTTACATGTAAAATACCAGTTGAAAACATGGCTATTTCCAAGGTAACTACATCATCCCACACCCCTGGGACAAAAGTCAGAATGATTATAGCACCTTCAGTTATAATCTACAACTTAAAGCCCATAGACATGGAACAACCCAACCAACACACTGCATTATGTATCCAGGTAAGTTAAGAAGAGCTAACCTATGGCTAGCCTGGTTTTTATAAAAACTTCATTCATTCATAAGACATCTGGTACACACTAACACTAATACCATAAAATACACTGTGGTCAGTGGGCAACTGTAGCTCATACAGGCTGCCCTATAACTCTATTATACTGCTTAGTCCTCCTACACTCATGTAGGACATATCTACTACTGGTCTTGTCCATCACCTGGTACTCTAAGCCAATTAACCAGCCACCACCAAAACAGTATGCATGGAATAACTGAAGAGATCTGCCACACACTCCTGGCTGTTTGGGGAACTATAATCTAGTCCACCCTGCAGGTCTCAACTAGCTACATACTAAAACTGTTCTTTACTTTTGACAATTACATTCATGTATGGGATGACAGTAGGTCCAGCCAAGCATATCTCTCCACCACTTCTCAGTCCAACCTGTACTAGGCCATTAACTTTGAACAAAATATCAGGATGAACAACCCAGGACAGTAACTATCCAAGCAGAATGTGATTCTAAGAAATACCATATAGGGACCTGCAGAACTGCTTAAAGCCACCAGCTTACTGAAAACTATATACTGTGGGGCATATTTACGTTCCCTGGCGCATCCCTGCAAATCAGCAGGGATGCGCCAGGGAAGATGCGACACGCAAGTTTGCCCTTGCGCCACCGCCGATGTGCCGCATTTACAATGCGGCGCGCCGTGGCGCACAGAATGGCAGATGCGTGTCGCATCCCCCGACGGAAAGGCGGCGCATTGCTGGAGTCGCGTTGCAAGCGTTACGCAGCTCCAGCAATGCTCGGGGGTGCCCTATCCCTAACATGGTGCGTCAATCCTTACGCCTGCTTCAAGCAGGCGCAGGGTGTTGACGCAGCATGGGCGTAAAAGTGACTCAGTGAAATCTTGTAGATTTCACTGCGTCACTTTACGTGGCGTACCTGCGAGGTAACGCCCACCCTGCGCTGGAACGCCCACATGAAACCTGATGCAGGTTTCATGTGGCGCAGGGGTTTACTACGTGACGCATCTCCTAGATGCGTCACGTTGCTAAATATAGCGCAACGCGGCGCATGGTTTGCGTCGCCGCTGCGTCACTTGCGTGACGCAACGGCGGCGCAAAAGTGGCGCAAGGGGCTTGTAAATATGCCCCTGTGTGTCTATTTCTTCCACTTATTTATTCACCATACTGCTAAATGATGCATTCCATAACACCATAACCTCATGTCGGTGGTCATCATGCATGACATGGAGGCACTTTTCCTGTAAGATGAGAAACAGATAGCATCCTTACAACCACACAACTTACACAGTGTAGTTTGCCGCCCATGTAGGTAAGTGCTTCTGTGCCATGCATAGAGGTATTACACACTGTATAGACACTGCAATACAATTAAATACAATACAAAAGAACCCTTGGTCCCTATAGTTTTGCATGTAGTTTGGGGTTGCTCAATATCACTCTTGAACAATCTAAACATAAATATATGATGTACAATTCCAAACACATAGTATTTCTAAGGTGCAGAAAGACCAAAACCATAAGCACTACTGTCCTCTGTAGTCAGGGGAGTACAATGTGACCTGTTGTGACCCAACAGCTGAGATGTTCCTCAACCACCATGGACAGAGTTCAGCTGCAACCAGCTCTCCATATGATATGATCTACTAAACTTTGGTGTCTCTGAAAAGCTTACCATGGCTGCAGTGCCCATTCTCAGCACCAGTAGCTCCCTTGTTAAAACATGGTCTTTGATGACTATTTATAGCTGGTACTGGTCTCCACTCTTCGTGATTGTAGGTTGACCATTGTATCCTTTTAAATGTATTTTATAGCTTTGACTTTTGACCATTAATTGGCAACAGTAAAGCCACTACTCCAATGTGGGTGTGACAAATACTTTACTTTGAGTGTGGTGTTTTTCTTGATATCTTTTTCATTCTCAGCCAACTGGGTTCCAGATTCCAAACCAGAACTACTGAGCAAGTAGGACAAAGGGCAACCAATGATTGCACATTTTCTTTTGCCCCAAGAGACATTTATCATTATTGTCTGTAATAACAAGACACAAAGATTTACAGACACTGTGATCCATGTGGCAGTATTGACACATCCACTAATGATTTCCTAAATATGACTCTATATTCAGGCATGTCTGTGTAATAGGGGATGTATCTATGGCCACTGGAATAATGCGATTTTGTGGTCATAGGACACAATTATGGATGTGTTGCATCTGAACCAAAACCACCATTTGATGCCTAATCTTTAGAGTTTAGTGAAACAAAATATTTTGTATCCTAAACAAATCATACATTGCTAAATACACAGCAGTATGTATTGCAGTGAAAAGCCTGTTGCACACTCTGACTGGTCACCTTTTTGTTCCTTATTTCTACATTTGGGTGTCAAAGTGTTACTAATGAGGTGAATCCTTCATCCAAAAAATGTTAACCTGTGTAAGATTTTAAAATGTAGAGGTAAAACTAACACAAAGTGTGAAGCATTACACCACCAAATTTGCCTGTTCTGTACTATTATATTTAGTCAACCCTGACAACAGATTTTGGTTTTCCTGTGCTGCATAATTCCAGTTGCCCTGTATATACCTCTGTCTGTGAATGTGCTCATTACATTCTGAGTTTTGTTGCTACTCTCAGTAGTCATTTTAATAGGGCAAATTAATGAGGGATTTTTTGCTGATGCATTTGTAAAAGACTTTTGACTGCTCATACTTAATCTCAAGAGGAGTACCACAAAAAAATAACAAACAACACTTTCTGTCACCAGAATCTAATATACAGAAAAATTCCAAAACGCCTTATCCAGTAAATATTTTCTCGTCCGATATTGTCAAACATTTTACAGCATCAGCACTTAGCTAAACAATTTTATAATTTGTGAAGCTAATATAAGTTATGTTTTATGCACGACTCAAACAATCATTTCTTTTACAGATCACTAAGCAAGTTGGTAGATGATAAACCAGAAACTTGGGATGTGTACTTAGATGCAGTTATGTTTGGACTCATCGACCAAAAAAACAAATTACTACAAAATACAGTCCCTATTTCCTTATGTTTGGACGAGAGGCAAGATACCCGTCAGAAGTTCCTGAAACAATTGAGGTTATTTTATTTCATTTATTTGTTTTATTCTTTTATTTTATTAGATTACCTGGGTTTTAAATTAAAATGTTGAAATTATTTTTGCTGCAAACATTTCAAGGTTTTCACTGAATACAATTAGACAAACTCTGCAATGAATATACAATCAGTTATTTGAAGGAACTTTCCTGGTGTATGCATTAATATCTACTATTAACTTTACACTTTCAGCTCAATCAACAAGACATTGAGAATGTGACAACAAGCAAAACTATTGCAGAATGCATACAATCACACGATAAAATATTAAATGTTGTAAGAAAGAACATTAAAAAGGCGGCAGAGAAAGTTAAGGCAGAAAAAGAAAAAAATCACCAAGTTCTGTAGCCCACTATAAAAACTGGAGATAAGGTCATGCGAAGAAATAAACGGTCTGAGCAGAGAAAGGGAGGGAAATTAGATCCTTCTCTTCTTGGACCTTTCATAGTTGAAAACATTTCAGGTAAATTGGCTGATATTCGAGACAAATCTGAAAACATTATTCCAAAAGTCAACATTGACCACCTACAGCCAATGAAAGAGTTTGAAGAGCGTATTCCGTCAAATGTATTAAAGTCTGATATTGGAGGGATATCAAATCTACCTGATTCAAGTTCAGCTTTGAAAAAATCCAATAGAGCACTTCAGATCCATGTAAAAGACCTTTTTAAAGATTTCAGTAATAAATCCAGTGACCTCAAGCCAGAAAGCAGTGAAAAATCAACTTACACATCCAAGATTTATGCCACTGAACGTGCATCAGAAGGCAGCCAAAAAGGACCTACCTCTTCAAATGTTACATTCAGTGACAACAAGCAAGAGGACAGCCAAAAACAGTGCAGAGTGTTTACTAAATTGTCAACACTTAAGAAATGTTCACATTCAGGTTATCAATATCCATCAGTATCAAAGGAAGCAATTTGTCGTTATGAGTGTAAGTTTATACCCATTTTAACTATTTTTGGTTGTTTTATTTTCAATCCTACTACTCTCCATTAATTTTTGAGGGATTAATGATGCATGGAATACTATCACAGGACACATATTAATTTCAGAAATTGAAGATTACAACATTTTTGACTCCGACTTTGTTTGTCTTCAACCAGGACAGGAGCTGGAAAGCCAGGTACTTTTTTGATAGAAAAACCATTAAATAAGATTCTAGATTGCACATTGTTTAACATGGATAAGTTTATAATATATGTTGAACTGGATGAGTAGTTTGTGACTACACATGTACCTTTAATTTACCAGGAACTGAGGAAATATCAAGTACACAGGATGTATGGTTATTACAATATTTTGAAGTGTTCAACAAATGTGTCCTTTTTATATTTTCTTTACATATAAATTGTTTCTAAACATTACTTTATGTCTATGTGCATCTGAGCTATATGCAGTAGGCAAATGGAAAGGTTCTCAGGGTCTCTGTAAAAAGAGGATAGTTACACTGATAGGTAGAAAAGTAGTAGTCTTGATGGCAGCCATAATGCAGTGTTCACAATACCCAAACAATCTTGTCCTTAAAAAAGCACAATACGTTTTCTTGTGAGGTTTACCTGGCTTAACCTTGATTGCTTACCAGAAGAACCAAGGTTTTAATTTGACTGTTGGTATACAGAGGCAAGTGTCCGTAGGTCGACCTTACACAGCTGGGTGAAAGATACAGGATAAACACTTATGTAAGGTTGTAAAGGTGCAAATGTGTAGGGCCATATGTACAAGGCAGTATTTTTAAGTTAAATCATTAGTTTGCTGGACAGACAGAGGAGAGATTTTACCTCTGGGGTGCTGTGACCAGAGCCCTTTAAATGAATGATGAAATGGCAGTAAAGCATTGCAAAATTTCCAATATATTTAAGGTTTTGGCTGATAGGCCCACATAGACTCTGTTACAATAGTTAATGTGTGTGAAGACCCCACTGTTTTGATAGAAATATGATCTCAAGTTTGTAGGAAGGGAAGCTGTCAGAGGTGGAAAAATAGTTGTGGAAAAATGGAGGGGCGGAAATTGGCATAACACACTATGAGGTGTACAACATATTTAAATGAAATGGGAGGGTGGCAGAGAGATTGGGCCCAGTTAGAGATCAGAAACTCAGTGTATTGTAATCATAAGAGAACAATATATAGTTAAACTTTTTGAGATTGTGAACACATCCTCAGTGCACATATTGTGGTGAGAAAGACTTAGATAATCATTACACAATGTTATATTAATAATATTGAATATTGCAGGCGATCAACGCATTCCTGAAAGCTCACATCAAAAAACACAATTATGCTGAAGTTCAAAAGGCATTTCTTATCGACAGCTACGCTATGACCCAAATTTGGAAGGGAAAACCACCTTCATTAAAAAAGGTAAGAACATCTAAGTGCTGTTACTAAGAGAGTAGCTAAATTGTGCACATTCCAATTGAGTATGATTAAAAGCTAGGTTGATGGCTGTGTATCTGTCTGCAGACTAAAAATTGTTTGGAACCTGGAGGATGCGGTGCGGAGCAGTGTGGTGCTGTTAAAATGTTCTTGCTATGAATAACAGACATGACAAAGTGTCTATTGAGTTCTTTTTTCCTAATGATTTTTTCTAGAGTGTGCCATACTATGTTTTTTCAAGAAAACATAACTGGCGATGGATGTGAAATAACTAAAAATCTTTCTATTCATGGAAAAATACCATACTTTCTGACTATCTGCTGATACAACTCTGTCCACTTATACAAGGTGAAAAACGTTTATGTCGCACCTACAGATATTCTTTTTTTAAATTGAAAAAAGAATGTATATTCAAGACTTAACCAATCAAAACTTTGGGTACTGACATCAGCATTATTTTTTTAATGAATTCTGTAATATTTGTTGGTTTGACATTGCAAACTGTATCTCATGAACAGTTATAAATTATGCAATACAGATTCTTGCATCCCTTACCTCCTCCTGACACAATTCTAGAATTAAGTCGTCATGTTGTCAAAAAGTGATACAGGATTATTTTAGGCATCATCTTAGTCATCTCTGAAAAAGAATAGCTATGGGGAAGGACAGTGAAACATGTCAATGGGTAAATCTTTAAATGTTTCTACAATTAATATCAGATCAGGCATTCTATGATAAAAAAGTATCTTACATCATTACTCGTAATTATCACCACCATCCCACATACTCAATTACCGAGTTGTTGCTTCCAAACATGAATGCCTGTTATATCTTCAGAAATATTGCATTCAACACAAATACTGTACTTTGCTAATTAGTTTATTGTGTTTTCTTTATGTTAATGCCATTAAAGTTTTCTACAGCTTAAAGGCAGCTTTCTACTTTCCACTCATAGATTGATCCACTAGAGTTCAAATTGCTTTTGGGAGCTGTAAATGACACTTCTCATTGGACATTGGTGGTATGTTTTTATAACTACTGTTGTAAAATATCATTCCTTTATTCATAGATAGTTTCCATTGTGCTATAGTACTACAGTTATAATTCATTAAAAATATAAATATGCATGCACACATCCGGACTGAAAAAATAGTTAAAGAGTTAATTGTGGTTACAGATTGTAACTGGAAGAGCCATTAATTCGGCCATACCAAATCACTCCCTACCCCCAAAGAAAATCATAATTCACAGCCCAAATGCATTGCTAATGACCTCCTTTTTGATGTGAATAATACAATCACAAATGACAAAAATAGTCACACAATTAAGATTACTTAACACATTACTATCAACATTATCAGCAATGCACCTATGGCTATAGTAGGCTTTTCTTTGGATTGTGTGTTGTTATATACTATTATGCTGTTATGTTAATTATTGGACTACATTTTGATAGGACATATTCATGCATTTTGTCTGCAATCAATAGTTTGCATGGCCATAGTGCAGTTTATTTTATGATGGCTCAACCATAAATGGGTTGGGGAATATCATTGGTTTTGAGGTTTTTGTTTGTAACCATATCTAAACTTTGTAACAATGAACCATTACTTACATTTATTTTTGTTGGTCTCAGTGATATTATGTGTTTTTTTAAAGTATACGTTAGTTGCACTTAATTTGCCAACCTCCACTGCACATGGCCTTCATCCAAGTGTGGTAGACCCTTTGCTGTAGAACCTCTTCTGAGACAAGGCCCTGTACCAAACACACACCTATTCCCTCCTGCACAAGGCATTCTGGTATGAGCAGTGTAAGTGTGGGGCTTTTATTTCATTGTTTCTTTTTCTTTTGGCTTTCATGGATCGTATGCCAAAGCACTGAAATCAGTCTTTTTACTATCAGTTTAAGTGAGGTTGTGTGCCGTGGGATCTAGCTATCAAGGCATGTTGGCTTGCCTTCCCGGTGCTTGTGGCACTGTCTGATATTGGCAGCCATGCCAGAAATTTGTGTGTGATGCATAGCTAATTGGGGCATGCACATTTGAACCCAGATATGCACATACACAATGGATCATAGAACTAAAGGTCCCTTGTGCAAAGGAATTCTATTTTTATTTTTTGAAGTGTATTGCACATTCTCTGTGGATCAACAAATTAACAATCACAATATCTCTAAGTTTTACCATTCCAAGACTACTCTAAACATTTTTGTACAGTAGATATAATTTTAAAAATAAACCAATTACATCCAACCAAGCAAAAGCATGCCTTTCAGTAAAGTTGTAGTTTCATGACAAGCTTGGGCAATTCTATTCACTTTTTTTGCTGTAACAAACATAGCTATGGAAGTTAAAGGGTGAAACACATCTTTTTGACCTTCCCCTTTTTTTCTCACCCAGATTGATTTTCTTATTATTTGATTGGAACATTTTGTGTAGACTTGTCAAAATTCCACCTAACCTACAAGCTAATACAAAATTGGCTTCTCAATCTAAAGTTAGCATTGAACATAACTGGAGTGTTCACATGATACTTTGCAACTAGGCAGAGTGTAATATGGCATTTATTGCCTTTATTTATGTGTGTAAAAGCCATGTCTCCTGAGAGGTAAAACTGCCCCTACGCTCCCTCTGCAATGCTCTTGTTTAGCATATAGTACTCTGGAAATCTACATGTACGGTTTATGTTATACACACATTTCCTTTCTATTTGTTATAAACACAAGTAGAAAAGTATTAAAGTATTTTAACCACATTGCCTAGACCGTTTAAATATGAATGAAGAAGTGAAGGTAAAGATTCTATAAGCTGTGTGGTGGTAAAAACTGTGGGCCCAATTCACAAAGCTAAAGTTAGGCCAAAAGTCTATCTTTAGACCTGTAGTCGAACTTAGACCTAAGGTCTAAGTTTACACCTGGACTCTGACTTTACACCTGAAGCCTACATTTAGACCTGAAGTCTAAGTTTAGACCTAATGTCTAACTTAGTCCGAAAATGTAACTTTACTACTTTTCAGTATTCCCAAAGGTAAGTTACTACTAGCAAAGTTCGACTTTTGTTTTTAAGTTAAAGTCTAAGTTTAGACATAAAGTCTAAGTCTAAACTTAGACTTGATGTGGAAGTTTGGCAGAGATCACTGTTAGCATGAGCTGAAGCCATTTTGTTTTTGGCAGCCATTTTAGTTGACCATGTGCTCGCCATGTGCTCGTTCCGTCTTCGCTGTTGCCTACCCTTGTGCTTTACTAGAATAACTATCTATAGTTAGCTCCTGTAACACTGCACATGCTCAGAAAAGTCTGTAGCTGCTCATGCACCTGTCTTAGTCTGTAAATGTCAGGCTGCTCTAACTGATGTCAGCAACTTCATTCTCCTCCTACTTTGTTGACTGAGCATTTTCTGTATGTCCATACATGTGAATAGCTATTCTTGTGTGTGCTTGTACCGCCTCCTTTTGAGCTCTTGAGTGGGTATAAAAGACCCACAGTTTCTGTGTTCCTTGTGCTACCTCATACACTGCCTGAGGGTTTTGTATAGATGTAGTTCCACTCATGAGGTTTAGTAAACTGTTGTTTTGATATTCCAGCTTCTGTGCCAATCTCTATTTATTGGTCTGAGGACTAGTCCGCAAAGAAGGGTGAACCCCTAGCACCGGTAGGCCTTGGTGAGGTCTACGTCTACAAATTGGCGCCCGTCACGTGGGGCTCATCGGCGACTCGGATGCCCGACGGAGTGGTCTTGACGGAGGATTGGAATCACGCTACGGATGATCACTGCATGAGGAGACCCGTGTCTTAGCAAGCTGAGGTGCTTTTCCGATTTTCCCGATTTGACCCTCCAGGTGGTGCTGGTCCTTGACTGAGATCCCTTCTGGCGTTCGTCGTGCAGAGACCATTTGGTCGATTCAGGCTGGAGACTTTTTCTTGGTAAGGTCGTTTGATGCGACACTTCTTGTTTGTTTGGCCAAAATCTTGGATTTGTTTGGATATATATATAAATTGCAATTTATATAGGCAGGTAATGAGGAGATATTTCTCTAAACTTTGAAAACTTGAACGGCACACATTGTGTTAAGTGTCACTTGGCAAATAATATTGTATATGCTACAATATTCTTGGCATGCCTGTTTCAAGCACACTTCGTAGAATGTGTTGCTTTCTTGGAGAGTACCAATATGGATCTAGAACAGAATCAGCCGGCTCCCCCTGAGGGGACACCAAATAGGGATATGTACATTAAAAACCGTATTTCTTCTATAATGTATAGTGTACTATGGAATAAATATACTAGCAAGGATCCTGAGTTGCAATGGCCTATAAATGGGTCATTTGATCTTAGAAAAATTCAGTATGTGGAACAATGTATGTTTAAGCGCAAAAGTAGACAAGATATGTTTGACTGTGTACGAATGTGGGAGAAAGAAGCGCGTGAACGAGTGAGAAGAGAGCAAGTTTTAGCAGAAAAAGAACAGCGCAAAAATATCTATGCAAAAGCGCTGGAGCTGAAAAATTAAGAAATGAAGGAAATAAAAAAGAGAGAGGATAGGGAGCGTCATTTACAGGTAAATGGCCAATACCCTGTCCAGCGCCCCCTTTATCCTCTACTTAATAAACCACAGGATAATTCAATTATATTAGATCGCTCTCCGCCTCCTTATACTTTTCCCTCTGCCCCCAAGATTGATTCTGATGATGACATCTCTCTCTCAGGTCAGGAAAAGTCAGGATCGGACACTAAACGACAGACTCTCTCTTTTATGACGGCTGATCGTGCGGCCACTCTAAGATCTACTGCCTGAAAAGCAGCTCGTGGTGACACTTCTGCTCCAGATCTTATAGCGCAAGTTCAGCAATGTCCGGAGGCAGAGCAGTTATATTTTACAGAGTCATTTACTGGAGATGTAATTGAAAGGTTCAGGAAACATTCCAAAAGAATTAGAGCCTGTTGATATAAAAATGATCATAAACAGTTGAGTGACGGTCTTTTCTCCCTTCCCAGGTGGCTGACTTAATTAGATGCGTGGTTAAACTGCAAGCTGATGCATTCCGTTTGCAAGAGGAGAAAAAGGCAGCTACTATAGCTGAACAAACAGTTCGGACCCCCGTGCCACAGGATGACGATCCCGGGGCAGATAAGGATATTGTAGTTCATGGGAAACCAATGCGTGAAGCTGCGCCTTTGTATGTCCCTCCTAGGGGTGCGGGCACGAATGACAATAAAGATTCAACTGATGCGAAGGGATATTTTATTTATAATTGGGTCTATACTCCTTGGAGTAGAGCGGATGTTATGGCTCTTAAAGCTGCTTTGCCTGATCCGCGGAAAAATCCGGCTGCTTTTTATGAAGAAGTTGAAGGAGCTATTAGTTCTTGTACTATGACTTTGTCTGATATTGATATGTTTTTTGGGCTTATCCTACCTCCTGATATGTGGAGGTCTATTCGTAAAGTAGATGATCATGCAGCTTTTGGACATCTTTGGAAGGAACTAGAGAGGATAATGCAGAAAGGGAACCCGCACAGAAACCGCAACAAGAAATTTTAGACCTTCCAAAGGCTATAATAGTTAAATTGAAAACTCTC
Source organism: Calotriton arnoldi (assembly GCA_963921515.1). Classification (NCBI taxonomy): domain Eukaryota; kingdom Metazoa; phylum Chordata; class Amphibia; order Caudata; family Salamandridae; genus Calotriton; species Calotriton arnoldi. The sequence continues at coordinate 85,311 of CAWUFW010021190.1, forward strand.
ATTCCTCCTAAAAAGATAGACTGGACTATGTTAGCATCCTGTAAGCAAAAGGCAGATGAATCGGTCTTTGACTTCTTTACACGTTTTGAGGAGACATTCCACGACTTTAGTGGCCAGTCATTGACAGATGACACGGACAGGCATCTGTTTGTCGATAAATTTGTTGCGAACATGTTGCCAGGAATAGCTAGTCGCCTAAAGGCCAGCGAGAGTTCATGGACTACGTCTTCCCCAGTCTCTCTTTTGACTATGGCTCAGTATTATGAATGTCAGGAATTGGAAGCTAAGGGCAACGAGGATAAAAAGGCTAAGGATTTAAAAACGAAGGTTTTGTTAGCTCAGGTTTATGGTCCACCCCATAGAGGTGGTGGCAGAGGCGGACGTGCAATGTATCACCCTGGCGCACCCTCTTTTCCCCGAGCTACTTTATCTTCTGATCAGTGCGCTTATTGTAAGGAGATTGGACATTGGGCTGTTGAATGTCCACATTTGCATACTCAGCAGTATCAGCGTGTTCGAGGACAAATGAGAAGCCGCCTGGGGAATTCAGGACATAGGGGAGGTATGGATGATCGCACTAGGTTTGAGGCAGTCAAGCATACTCAGAATTCTTCTAATACTTTTGATAGACAAAACCAATATCAAATGTCTGATTATTCAACTGCTGATTTGAAGGATTCTGCTTATGCATAGGAATGCCTAGGATGGGGTAAGGAATCAGTTGAAGTCCCAGTAGATCAGAAGGGTCCCTATGTTAACGCACATGTTTTGGGTTCCACTGATCGGTTTTTGGTTGACACAGGAGCTATTCGTAGCGCCCTGTCCAAACAATTGGTTCCAAGGGCTCCCCTGTCTGGCTTAACAATCACATCGATAGGATTCGATGGGACACCATACCTTAGCCCACTGTCACAACCACTTGCATTTCACGTTGATAAATTCTCTGCTGCATGTCCATTTTTGCTTTGCCCTAACACGCCGGACAATATTGTGGGTCTTGATATGTTCAAGCATTTCCGAGCTACGATACGTTGTTCCCCAGAAGGCGTGCGTGTCATTTTGAATGATAACTATCCCATGGTTGAGAAGTCTTATCTCATTAGAGAAGATATTGCTTTGGCATCACTCCCTAGTACTTTGTGGGCTACGTCAGATACCGATGTAGGGCAAATGGTTATCTCACCAGTTCATATTCAAGTGAAGGAGGGTGCTTCATTGCCTCGACTGCCTCAATATAAAATTTCTCGAGAAGGTGAAGAGGCACTAATACGTATTGTTCAAGATTTGATTGAAGTAGGAGTAGTGGAAGAAGTCCCTTACAATATATGCAATAGTCATATCCTTCCCATCTTGAAGAAAGACACTGATACTAAAATATACAGGTTTATCATTGATTTGCGAGAGGTTAATAAGATCGTAGTGCCCCAATACCCGGTAGTCTCTGACATCACGACACTCCTTACCATGGTTCCTCCTACTGCGACTACATTCTCTGTGATTGATTTGAAGAATGCTTTCTTTTCGATCCCTATTCATCCTGATAGCCGATATTTGTTCGGCTTCACTTTGAATAATCGATCCTTCAGATTTTGTAGAGCTCCACAGGGGTATACAGAGAGTCCTAGTATTTACAGCCAAGCGTTGAAAAGACAGCTTGATTCTTTCCCTGTGCCAACAGGGGTGGCTCTCATACAATATGTTGATGACATCTTGTTGGCAGCTGATACCTCTGAACAGTGTGAAGAAGGAACACTGTCATTGCATTAATTTCTTGCATCACACCATCACAAGGTTTCTCGGAAGAAATTGCAATATTGTAGACAGCAGGTTACCTATTTAGGTCACCTCATGTCTATAGGAGGGTTGTGCACTCACACCAGATCATATTCAAGTTATCTTAGATACGCCTGTGCCCAGTACTCAGAAAGATGTTTGTGCATTCATTGGTGTTACTTCTTTTTGTAGGCAATGGATTCCTAGCTTCTCATATATTGTTAAACCCTTGTTGGCCCTCCTGACTAAAGACACTCCAATGCCCCTTCCATGGACTACTGAATGTCAGAATGCTTTCCAACAGTTGCGTCAAGCTCTATGTTCTGCACCAGTATTAGGTACTCCAGACTACACTAAGGCTTTCACACTCTATGTACACGAGAGGGATGGTTGTGCACTTTCAGTTTTAGTACAGACACACGGTGATAAGCAGCGTCCTTGTGCATTTTTTTCAGCTGTCCTCGATCGAGTCGCTCGTGCGTTGCCTGGGTGTTTTCGTTCTGTTGCAGTGGCAGCTGTGTCCATACGTCAGAGTGAAGGGATAGTCTTGTCACATAGATTGCTTGTGTTAGTACCCCATGCAGTTGACGCCCTTTTGAACCAAACTAAAACGCAGCATTTAACTAGTGCTCGTTTGACAGGATATGAATTGACACTTTTGGCCCCTCATATCACTTTGAAAAGATGTTCAACTCTTAATCCAGCTACTCTGTTGCCGTATCCAGCTACTCAATCCCAGTCACAAGAGTCTCATGGCTGTATATTCCTTACTGAGGAACAGACAAAGGGTCGTGTTGACCTACAAGATACGCCCCTCTCAAATGTTGATGGAGAATTATGGGTTGATGGGTCTTGTTTGCGATTACCAGATGGCACAACATCAGCTGCATATGCAATCACAATGCTTCAGACGGTAGTTGAGACAGCTCGCATTCCACAGAAGTCAGCTCAGGCAGCTGAGCTGATAGCATTGAGGAGGGCGTGTGAACTTAGTACTGACTTGTCTGTCAACATCTATACCGATAGCCGCTATGCCTTTGGAGTGGCTCACGATTTTGGGTTACTCTGGAAGGAAAGAGGCTTTCTTACAACACATGGGACGCAAATAGTGCATGGAGAATTGGTGCATAATCTCCTGACTGCCTTGACATATCCGAAGAAAATAGCGATTGTTAAGTGTAGAGCACACAAGAAAGTGACTGATAAAATAGGACAGGGTAATGCCTTCGCAGATCGCATAGCCCGCGAAACTGCAATGCAGCGAAGGACCACATCTATGTATGTGGTGAAGTCACAGGCTGAACGTTGGCATGATGCTAGGCAGGAAGTGCTTGATATGCAGCGATCTGCCTCTGAAGAAGAATTTGAGCAATGGTCTAGGGAGGGAACATTGGATGATGAGGGCTGTTGGAGGAATAAAGACATGACTAAATGGAGACTGCCCACAGCCTATTTACATTCTATGATTCATATGGCACATGGGCCGGCACATGTTGGAGCATCCTCAATAACGAAGTTGCTTACGCAAGTTTGGGAGCATCCGGAAATTGCCGGCATTGCTAAAAAGATAGTGCAGTCCTGCTTGATTTGTCTTCAGTACAATCCTGGAAAAGGGACACAAACTCCAACAGGAGGGTTTGCTACACCAACTGCACCTTTTGAGGTTCTGCAAATGGATTGCATCCAGCTTGAACGCTGTAATAATCTAAAGTATGTTCTGGTGGTGGTATGTGCCTTTAGTAAGTGGATAGAGGCATATCCTACGAAAAATAATACAGCTCTTACTACATCGAAGGTGCTTTTAAAGGAGTTCTTCCCTAGATTTGGTGTTTGCAAACTTTTGTGGAGTGACAACGGAGCCCATTTCATTGGGCAAGTTGTTGAGTATGTCTTGAAAGGATTGGGAATTAAGCAGAAGTTTCATGCTGCCTTCCACCCACAATCAGCAGGGCTAGTGGAACGATACAATTCTACCCTCAAACTTAAGTTGGCTAAAATCCAGGCTTCCACATCTCTGAAATGGCCTGATGCACTACCCTTGGCATTGCTGTCCATTAGATCAGTGCCACATACACGATCTGGCCTTACACCGTATGAGGTGGTATTTGGAAGGCCTATGAATATTTGGGGAATTCCTAAGCCACGCCCCATACATGATGTACCTTGTGTCTTGATGAGTGACTACCTGTCACAGTTGACTGACAGCTTGCTTTCTATTCATCAACAGGTTCGAGAAGCTCTTCCTGACAGGTCGCAGGGTGATGGTCATGATCTTCGGCCCGGTGACCACGTCATGGTCAAGGTCTTCCAGAGGTCGAACAGCCTAGAGCCAAGGTGGAAAGGCCCTGAGCAGGTGCTCCTGGCCACGAGAACTGCAGTCCGAGTGACCAATCGGAAGAATTGGGTCCATTCAACGCACTGCAGAAAAGTGCCGTCTGCCCTGGTGGAACCTGCTGCACTCGCCGACTATCGACAGATTCTGGACACCGAGAGAGGCCAAGCCACGTCACCTGAGAAACCTGAGGAAGTCTTCCCGGACCACACGATCCCTGGTACATCTTGATATCAGCTGCGACCCCGGAGAGAAACTGCATTGCTGAAAGAGACTGATTGAGCAACCGTCCTGGGTTAGTGAGAGACTGAGCTAAAGAGGGGGGGGTCTTTTGCTTAGTGACACCCATCTTAACCCTCAGTGAAGAAATCAGCGGCTGCCCAGGACTTTAGAGCTCCATCTGCTTTGTTGTTTCAGCATCAAGATGACCATGCCTATGAAAGAGACATCGACTGCTGCGAGAATCTGCAATAAGAAAATTATGTGCATTGTTGGGTTTACTGTCAGTGTGATCATTATGGCAGTAATAACTTGGGTTGTAGAGGAAGTGGCTCCTGTTCGACGAATACTTACTGCTACTACTCCAGCACCTATTGAACACCACTACTTTACTCTCCCTTATCATGAGCAGAAGCATAGACAGTCCTATCTGAACAACATGTTCATCCAGATGTTACACCACACACATAATGCTACGAACATTACCGACTGTTGGGTGTGTGGAATGATGCCTGCTCATCAGAAAAAGGGAGGAACACCTTTCATTCCTCTGCCATTTTCACACAATGGTTCTTGTAGGGCTTGGTTTGCCCTGCTCTGGGCTACCCATGTTGCTAATATTACTAAATATGATGTAGGAAGACTAAACTACCAGTTGAATAAAGTGTGTTACCCTGATGAGGAAGGAGATCCACAGGCCAAAGGAACTGTATGGGAAATGGAGGAGTATCGCCGAGGAAATTCCTCTACACACTATATTTTCCCAAATACTCGAACTGCTAAGGGTAATGGACCTTTGTTATAGCTGTTACTAGAGCTCGTGCAGACTTGTGTGTGAACAGTGTTGGTAGTATTCCCGTGGGAAAAGCGACTGTACTCTGGTTTTAAATATTACCGGAGTAAATAACAGCAGTTTTACGTCATCGCATAGTACCTACTTTATATGTGGGAATAAGGGATATTACAATTTACCCATTGGCTGGTCCGGTACTTGTTTTGTGTCCTTTTTGTTACCACCTGTGTTTCTGGCACCTGCATCATATCACAAGGACTATAAACTGTTTCATGACATTTCCAAAAACAGATTTAAGAGGACAACAAATCATGATGAGGTGGATCAGACTGATACTACACTGCAGCAATATGTTGATTTTAATTTGGGACTGTTCTTCTTTGTTGGTGCTGCCTTAAACAGCCGGAAGATCCGATGTTTAACACGTGTAGTAGAGGCTGTAACCAATCAAACAGCTATGGCACTTGGAAACATCATAGAAGAACTACAGATTGCGAGGATTGTGGCACTCCAAAACCGTATGGTCTTGGACGTAGTCCTGGCCGATCGAGGTGGTGCATGTCGCATCATCGGGAGCAGTTGCTGCGTCTATATTCCTGATCATGCCCCTTCAGTTTTTGATGCGATTTCTAAACTGCATAAAATCGCTGCTGAGATTCGCCCCGATACCGGAACATGGACTTTAGCCGGTTGGCTATGGACTCTATTTACTACCTGGGGCTGGAAACTGTTGACAATATTATGTATATTATTTGCAATCCTGCTGACATGCTGCCTATGTATACAATGTGGTCCAATGCCTTGCTCCCTCTGTATTACTACTTGTATACCTGCCAGATGTAATGTTAAGAAAGTGAATGCCCAACGTGTATTAGATCAAGAAGTTAATGAAATGATTAAAATTGACATACAAGATGTTTTTATTGTTCCTTCTAGATTATAGATGTCTTCAGCTAATGCTAAAAGGGTCGTCTGTGGAAGTTTGGCAGAGATCACTATTAGCATGAGCTGAAGCCATTTTGTTTTTGGCAGCCATTTTAGTTGACCATGTGCTCGCCATGTGCTCCTTCCGTCTTCGCTGTTGCCTACCCTTGTGCTTTACTAGAATAACTATCTATAGTTAGCTCCTGTAACACTGCACATGCTCAGAAAAGTCTGTAGCTGCTCATGCACCTGTCTTAGTCTGTAAATGTCAGGCTGCTCTAACTGATGTCAGCAACTTCATTCTCCTCCTACTTTGTTGACTGAGCATTTTCTGTATGTCCATACATGTGAATAGCTATTCTTGTGTGTGCTTGTACCGCCTCCTTTTGAGCTCTTGAGTGGGTATAAAAGACCCGCAGTTTCTGTGTTCCTTGTGCTACCTCATACACTGCCTGAGGGTTTTGTATAGCTGTAGTTCCACTCATGAGGTTTAATAAACTGTTATTTTGATATTCCAGCTTCTGTGCCAATCTCTATTTATTGGTCTGAGGACTAGTGCGCAAAGAAGGGCAAACCCCTTGCACCGGTAGGCCTTGGTGAGGTCTACTTCTACATTGAGGTCTAAACTTAGGTTTCTGGTCTAAACTTAGGTTTCTGCTGTAAAATTAGACTTCAGGTATAAAGTTAGACTTTAGGTCTAAATTGAGACTTTAAGTCTAAACTTAGACTTCAGGTCTAAACTTAGACTTCAGGTCTAAATGTAGGTTTCTGGTATAAAGTTAACCTTCAGGTATAAATTTAGACTTTAGGTATAAACTTAGACTTCAGGGTCTAAGCTTAGATGTTTGGTCTAACTTTACTTTTATATGAATCGGGCCCTGTGTGGGTTTCTGTGTGTGTGTGTGTGTGTGTGTTCAAGATAAGAAGGGCTAATCTAAATACACTGCAATCTATCACATATGATATTAAAAATGTAAGCTGCTAAGTGTTGGGTTCTAGATGGATTACATTAATGAAACTCACAATTGATCCTTTCCACAGTAAGTTTGGAACTTTTAAAAGCCTTTTTCCAACAGTGATTTGTTGATGTCTATAATCATTTGATTTAAATTTTATTTTATGATACATTTATGTTTAGGCTATATATCCCTCGGAGAAGAGGTGTGAATACTTCAATTCTTTAGGAGAATTAGATACCCAGATCCAACACTGCAGAGATGTTACAAGGTAGTGTTTGATGAAAGTGCTTTCTAATTGCTACAAAGTGATGCATACTTGTGGGTGAATGGTGTATTTCTTTTTTTAATGTAAATTGTTTTATTCTATTTGTAAATGAAATGTAGTCTATTAGAAAATAAACTAAATGATCTGATCACATACTACCTGTTCTGTGTTTGTGTACAGTGCAAGCTGAATAGCAATCCTCATATATATTGCATGTGCTTATTCTTTAGAATGCTGACAAACATAAAATTGTACATTTTTTATTGAGTCAATATAATTGGGAAAAGTTGAATAAGTAAGAAGTTCAACATTTAAAATGTACTTAATATATCTAACTAGGCTGCACACTCTAATTTCTTTTAGTATCAACAATATTTGTGTGATGCTTTCATGTTTTCTGTCAACATGCTAAGGCAATAGTTGTACATTTTATGCTGAACTTGCTTGTCTGCCAGTGAAAACACATAGGGCCTGAATTTGTGTATAGAGTCAGGTTGGCGGTGGAAATTAACTCCACCACCCAGGCCACACTATGGCCTACCATATTTATAGATTTTCTCTGCCCCATTTAGATCTTAGTGCCTTCACAAGAGCCACTGTTATGACTGCTTCTTTAAAGGCACTTAGGGGCTTATTTATGAGCCCTTGCGTCACTTTTACGCAGCTGGTGCGTCACTTTTTGTGATGCACCAGCAGTGTAAAAAATGCGCCATGGTGCGTCATATTTACAAAGTGACGCATCTAGGTAGATGCGTCACTTTGTAAACCCCTGCGCCACATTATACCTGCACCAGGTATAATGTATGCAGGGGGCGTTCCGACGCAAGAAAGGGTCGTAGAGTGACGCAGTGAAATCTATAAGATTTCACTGCGCCATTTCTTTGACCCTAATGCGTCAATATCTTACGCCTGCCTCATGGCAGGCGTAAGACTGACGCAGGCCCTTTCACATGGGGCTTGCCCCATGTGAAAGGACACATTGCTGGAGTTGCGTCCCTTTTGTGACACACTCCAGCAATGCGTCCTTTTTGCGCCTACAGATACGTCAGAAATACTGAAGTATCTGTAACTCCTGCGACATGATGCGTCATACTGTAAATATGACGCATCATTGGTGTCGCAGGGAGAGCGCAGTGAAAAGTGACGCATCGCTGTTTTCACGCAGCGATGCGTCACTTTTCATAAATAAGCCCCTTAGTTTTCTGCATGGCCGCCATGTTTCTGATAGCCACTCAGCACACATTTTTGTTTTAAAAAAATCTCAAAAAGCAAGAGTTTGTTTTAAAAAAAAAACACGAATCACCTGGACACACTTAAATTTTTCTCCTCGTGTGTGTGGATTATTATTATTTTTTCTGTTGGGAAGGCTAGAGTTTTCAATTGCTGTAAATAGGGCAAACCCTCTGATGCACTTACACTGACAGCCCCAGAATTGGAAATATACTCTAAATAGAGCAAGTGGACAGTCATTTTGGAATACAGGATACACTGCTACTTTTGTGGTAGAGTACATTCTAGGTGAAACTCCTAATCAAAACCATAATCTGTCCTTCAACATTAACTATACATACTTGCTGAGAATTTCGAGAAATGCAATACAAATATTTAAAGAAGTTCAAGGCACTGCATATGACATGTATGTGGCATACACATTTATAAGACAAATGTGGCAATCTTACACTTGCTTTAATGCTACTTTTTTGTGTAATTTCCAGAAAGTTTATAACATAGTCTAAAATGTTCTGCTGTTTCCACATAGATGTTTTTTAATCAATGCTTGAAATGATTACATCTTGAAATGGCAGGGCCCACTTTCATTTGTATGAAATATGCATATCCTTAGAAGTGATAACTTGATTGGTGCAACAGTTGCTTCCTGAATTTTTTTTACATTTGATTATTAGGTTTGGAAGAGAGCACATTTATGAGTTCGGAAGTTTTATCAATTATTTTTATTTTTATTTGCTCTTTGTGTAATGGAAACATATCTGTGAATAGTGTAACTATCAACTTTGTTCCAACATATGAACATTGTTTGAAGAAGGAGAGCAAAGAAAACTTTGCTGTGAAAGAGTCTTCTTCTTTATCAGCCCTTCGCTGCACAACTGCCTTATCTCGAATTTGTCTGCTTATTGAATAGCCATATCAGCGCCCAAAAAATTGTTTTAAACATTTTCAAAATTAGCTCCACCAAAATGGTAGCAGATCAACTGACCAGTAGTGTGATTTTAGCCGAATAATACTGTCAATGAAAGTGTTTGTGCTTAACACCACATTGTGTATTTTTACACTGGATATTTGTGCATCAGTGTGTGTTTCCATACATGTACCACCGTGCATATTCCTTATGCCTACATATAGTCTCAGAAAAAAACACAAGCAAAGAAAGGTTGGGATGGATGGTGAACCAGAGTTTTTCTATTAAGATGCTTTTCACATGAAGATTTTAGACATTTCTGAAAAGAAATATCAGCATTAGTAGTGAGCTCTAAATGTGGTAGTGCTTTATTGCCATCTTGGAAGTCATGGAAACTGTTCTACAATATTGGTCTGTTTTACAACTGCCCCACATGTCTTATTAGGCAAGATGTCAAAATTAAAGGTGCTCGCATAATTTAAAATGCAGTGTTTAATCACATTCAAAAAATTGTGATGGCGACCTTTGTGGTAGGTTTAAACACATTATTATACCCTGGTACAAAAATGAGTAAAATATTAAATCAAAAGGAAAGGTATTTATGAAAGGCTTCTCACTGCATTGTGAATATAAAGAAAAGCATGGTAAGAAATATATTGTTTTTGCTTACACTTATGTTTATTGTTTGAAAGGGCATTCTTGAGAAGAAAAGGTTTAAATATCTCCAGGTGGACTTGTTCCACTGTTGATCATCCAAAGCAGGCTGACAGCATTTCCTGTGGTGTTTTTGTGTGCAAGGTAATATACTATTATTGTTTTCATACTTAGATCGACTCATTATAACTGCAATGAAATACATTAATTGTGAGCCCGTCAGTATTAGTTCACATGTATAGTTGCACCTGATTATAATCCTTTAGATGCTTGAAACACTATTATGCATATATTTTATTGCATTCTTATTAGCTTAGAGCTCCACTGAAACCTTTTTAAAATCATTGGGACATTTTATGTTATGTGTACAGATTAACATTGAAATAGATATTCCTTTTCTACTGCATCATGAACTTTCAAACGACAAGGAAGAGGATGCATAATGCATCACTGGCGAAAACAATGTATAATCTAGTTATTAGCTTTATTAAAACAAATGATGAGTCACAAATAGATCTAAAATCTGTCACTTTAAAGAAGAGTAAGACAAAAGTAAATAGGCACATGCATTTGCAATGGCCCTCAGCAGTATGTAAGATTCATGGGTACAGTAGATGATTACAGGGTTATAAATCACTGGCTTTCAGTTCCTTTATGTCGTCATGTTTGTGTATCACTTCCCATTATGTAAGGAATCCATGAATGGCAATCAGAATGAACCTTTGTCCCTCCTGGCATTTAAGCAGAGCAATAAGGGAAGAGAAGTTTTGTATGCAAAATGTAACACTTCCATTTGCTAGTGCTGCACCTGAGTATTATCCCTCAAGTATACATTTATATGCGTTTATACTAAATTTCTCACAACTCCATCTTACTGCCAAAAAAGCAAGGTACCAGGAAGAGTTGAACAGAAATGCAATCAAATAACTTCAACTTATGATAGCTTTTTAGCATGATTGTAAATTCTCAAACATTCTGTTGATCCGAAAACTGACAACACACACCATTTAAATGTGATGAATATTAAGGGTTCTACAGTTGTCCCACTCTAGACCATCAATAACCTCATATTTCCAGCAGAGATGTTAAATGAGGACAAATACTGGGAAATGCAGATGGCCTGTTTTTTAAAGTTCATAACTGCTGTTTTCATAACCTCTGAACCCACCGTATGACTGGGTATGACGTACACCCGCTGAATATTCTGTTTAACATACATGCTTTTGAGAGATGCTGGAAGGTTTCATAAGCAGACTGTTAAAATATATCCTAGTGTTAAATATATTTGCTCGATTTGAACAGTTAATTTTGGTGAAAACATAAGTACAAATTTGTGAAAATGATCTATCCTGATTTGTGTCTTGTTCTTTTTCTACATTAAATTAATAGTGATATTTTCTCGCATGACATGGTCTCTCCCCTAACATTCTCATTATGTATAGGTTGTGGTGGCTGTGCAAGACACCATACCATTGATATCAAAGCCCAATATCTGACTTTGGGGGTATTTGTTACACCCCCATGATTGGTATTAGGAGAATAATTTAGTAGTAGCACAAACTAAGAAATGTATCTGCAATTAAGATTTGGTTTATATGGTTTCTTTTAAAAACAGATAATCACATTATGCAAAGTAAAATTATCTTGATGAGCTTTATAGGGAATTTCTATGTTACTATGCATCTCCTATTGCCACAGCTTTAGAAGTCCCCTGATAAATAGGCATTACCTCCGAGTACAGTAATGAGTACATTGACACACACACCTAGCACCTTTGGTACCATTATTGTTAGTAGTTTGTCTGTTTACAGTATTTCATTGTATGCTGAATCTGCATAAATCGGTTGTTGTTTACAAACACATAGGAAGGCAAACAAATAAATTAAATTTTCCCCATTCTTTCTGGAGAAGATGGCTTAGAATTTAATGACACTTATGAGAAATAGGAAACAGTTCACTTTACATGCTCTATCACTTCATCCCTGGAATGTGTCTACAGTCATTTTATTATGTAGCTTTTATGTCCAGTTTCTGTCCTGCTTGTTAATTAGTACAATAATTGTAAATTGAAATGCTAACATATTAATAAAGTAGTCTATATATGCAAAATGTATTAAAAGTTATTTGTCATTATTTTAGTTTTCAGAATGCATTTTAGAAAAGGAACAGCTTGTTTTCAAGACTAGTAGCAATGCAATCAATGTTTTTCGAAGGGAGATAGCAGAGACTTTAATTAATGAATCAGGTATTTGAGACCTTATTATATTTTAAAATACAGGATGCATTTATGTAAATATAAACTGATAACTTAAGGGGGAAAAATATGAAATAGGCTAAGATTTGTATTTTGCACTTCAGTAATTTGGCATAGTGCATTTGGTGTACATTCTTATTTTGTATACATAGTCAGGTGAACTCTCGGCGCAACCATCTCATAAAACAGATGCAGCATGCACTCATTGACTGGTATTTATTGATGCTCATCTGTTCTGATCAAGAATAGTTGGATTACAGCATATATCCATACTTCCCTTGTCAGAGCAGAAAAATGTGCTTCTTTACCTGTGACTGCTTTTATTAAATGTGATTTAAAAGGGCAAATGAAATACCTTTTGTTTAAAGTACTTAGAAATGGCTGATGTGTGGAATAAAATGTTATATAACAGGCAATAATGATTATTGTGAATAAGACAGCTGTACAGTACAAAAATTATGAATTTGTATTGGCTTCTATATAGTTAACATATGCCTATGAGATTTAAAGCTAATATCTAACACAAGACTCATTACAATATGGAGTCACATTTCACTACACTATCTTCCTGTAACAGGCCCCTGTATTCAATTCAATTTTTATTGTTTGATTAATTAGAATCTTACAATATAGTGAGAATAATTCCTATTATAATGAATATATTATTGATTAAAGTCCGGTTTACAAATTGATAAAAACAGACATTTAATAGATTAATCAAAATCATCCTAGTATTTAAATATAGCAACACTTAATAGTTCAGACTTCATAATACAAATTTACATGTTATATACATCCTATATTACATCTCAAATTAATCTCAAATTAATCTTGCTGGTATAATTCCCTTCTTTCTGTTAATAAAACTTTACAAAAGCTGAGTTCAGTGCTATGTCATATGAATGTAGATATCTTATCAGTGGTATATAAAGGGGCGTCACTGTTCCTTAAGAGGAGAGTTCAAAGTGGAGAAAGAAAAAGGAAAAGGTGTCCTGTGCTACTCTATGTGTGGGGACAGTGTGTCCTCATCATGATGCCCTCACGCACCTCGAAGGATGTCATGCTTCATCATTGGGCTTTTTGCTCCTCGTCGGGCCGGCACTGCAATGTCTCTACGGGTCCCCGAAGGGTCTCTTTTCGGAGATCTTTTGATGAAACAAGCCGTTAGGTGCGTGCGTGTGAGTGGAAGTGAGGTCTCAACTAGTGTGTTAAAAAATGACTGGAGGGAGAGTGGCTATTATTTATTAAAGTGGTCCCTCTGTCATTAGTAAAAGGTGTGTGGTGCTGCTAGTGGGATATTATGTCCCTCAGTAGCTAGATATGAGTCCTTAGTGGGTGTCTCTAGTGGTCGACATGTTTCGCGCTATCTGTGGCCTCTGGAGGAGATCCAAAGCGCTTCTTCAGGACCGAGGTGAGTTTAAATAAAGTATCACGAGCGGCCTAAATTTTTCAGTGCCGCCAGGTTGATGGAAAGGAGTAGCGTCTCCCTTGTTTCTATAATTATGGCCTCATGAGATCAGTGAGGGCCGATGGGCAGGTTCTCCCATTCAGCTGTGCTGCTCCACCTGCATGTCTCTCTCTGTCTCCGCCGGACCACACACCTTTTACTAATGACAGAGGGACCACTTTAATAAATAATAGCCACTCTCCCTCCAGTCATTTTTTAACACACTAGTTGAGACCTCACTTCCACTAACGGCTTGTTTCATCAAAAGATCTCCGAAAAAGAGACCCTTCGGGGGACCCGTAGGACATTGCAGCGCCGGCCCGACGAGGAGCAAAAAGCCCAATGATGAAGCATGACATCCTTCGGGGTGTGTGAGGGCATCATGATGAGGACACACTGTCCCCACACATAGAGTAGCACAGGACACCTTTTCCTTTTTCTTTCTCCACTTTGAACTTTCCTCTTAAGGAACAGTGACCCCCCTTTATATACCAGTTACCAATCGGGAGCAAGGGTCACTGGACATAACAATCAGCTCCCCCCGTCCCCCCCTCTCTTTTTGATAAATAGGGATATCTTATCAGTGCCTGTCTACAGGTCTGTATTCCTCGGGAATTAAAATGCCACTTAAGTATAGATTTTCTTTCATCTTTAAGTTTTGGGCATATACACAGCAAATAAATAATGTTCTCTTCTCCCGTTTTGCATAAGCGACAGGGCATCAATTCCATTGATCGAAGCCAAGATATTACGTGACATGAGCCTGGGAAGACGTCAAAACGAGCTTTTATAAAAATATTTATTTGCTTCAAAGACCAAGGAGTTTCTAAATTTGATTCAACTCTTACTTTTGTATACCCATTCATTAATGACCATGCATGCGTTCTTTTTGCAAGAGAATCTTTATCAATACACAGTGATAGATGTTTTGTTATTTCATTGATCGATTTTTTTAATGAATCTGTAGTTATTGGCATACCCCAGATCATGTATGCTGAATATTCATCTAAAGTGGCTTGTAAATACTTACAGAATTGAGACTTCTGATTTGTTTTTATTTCCTGCCATAACAGATTGGACATTTGATTTACATTATCCATTTTAATTCTTTTCCATACTTTTATGAATTGGCCTTTTTGTGCAATTAGCTGGTTAATTAGCCCAAATTCCAATCTAATCTGTGCAGACGATGCATTTTGTGGAAAATGAAAAAGTGATTGAAGATTTTTGTCACAGCATTATTTATGATTATAGAGTCTTTTCCACACAGTGCTTCGCTTCCATACGTTAACGTTGACAATAGTTTTGCCGATATTACTTTAAATAGCGGAGGTAAGTCAGCCCTCCTAGTGACTTCTGCAAGGTTCTAAATGCTGTCAGTAGGGTGTTAGCTCTCCTTTGCATATCAGCCTTATGTGGATGAAATGATCCTTTATCGTCGAACAGTACTCCCAGATATTTGTATGATCTTACTTGTTCTAATGGCAAGTTTTTAAGGAACCATTTATGCTTATACTTTGACCATAGGTTTTTGTTAACCTCCATAATTTTTATCTTGGTGTCGTTTATAACCATACCATTCACTTGGGAGTACCTTGATATCCTATATATCAAGCGCTGTAGCCCAACCTTTGTTTGGCTTAATAGGAAAACTTCCTCTGCATATAACAGATTTGATATCTGAGTACTAGCTAATTTTGGTGGGTAGGCATTCACTTCATCTATCGCTTGTGTTAGGTCCACTAGAAACAGGTTAAAAAACAATGGGGCCAAAACACACCCTTGCTTTAGGCCCATGGAAGTTAGAATTTTCTTCGATACAGCCATCACCCATCCGAACTCAGCCCAGGTCTTTGAATAGAGTAGTTGGATCGATATTAAGAGGGAAGATGGAATTCCTTGCTCTTTCAAATTTTGCTAAAGTAGTTGCCTTTGTGCACAATCAAAATCCGATTTAAAGTCCACAAAACACAAATACAGTGGTTGTTTTTTTGCAATATTTTTATCCATTAATGCTGATAACACGAATATATTTGTTGTTGTTCATAATCCTTGTATTAACCCCGTTTGATTCGGTGGAATTATCTGTTTCTCCTTTGCCCATGCAGATAATTTTGAAAGTAGTACTCCTGCAAATAATTTAGCATGAGAGTCTTGTAAGGTAATTAATCGATAATTGCCAGGCTGTGCCCAGTCACCCTTTCAAAACCTACCTGAACAATTAAGAAGGGGTGGGAGATGCATTGGAGGGCAAAATCAACTCCAGTGCCCCCAAAAGATGCGTACTGGATGCTGCCGGCACAGCAGCTAGAGCGTTTATAACCTCCATTACACTAAGCCATCACTCATGGTTTTGCTTCTTGTGCTTTATAGCAGAGTTTCAACCAGACGTCAGCATTCTACCCTTTGATGGAGAACATCTCTGTGGCCCCCAGGTAAATGGGATTTTGGTTGTGCCAGAAGCAGGGATCTCATATCAACTACCTTGAGCTTCTTGCCCATCACCGAGTACTCAAAATCTTTTTCCTGAACATTCAGGACAAGGTAATAATAATAAAAATAGGCAAAATGACCCATATCTATTACTTACAGAAACAAGGCAGCACATTCACCACAGCTGTCAGTACTGGTGCCGAAGATGTGGCATTAGGCAATTCACCATCAGATACATCTCCTAGTGAACAACAACTTTGCAAACCTGCTCAGCAGGAAGCATCAACTAGGCCATGAGTGGGCACTCTAACCAGAAGTCCTACTCCCCTACTTTCAACTTCGAAGGATCGCACAAATAGACCTATGAACCACTCACAGTAATACAAAATGCTAAAACTTCACCTCCATCTTCCCACTCCCACAGTCCATGGGCAATGCTAGATGGATGAACTGGTCAGGGATATTTGCTTATGCTTTTCCTTCTCACCCACTTTTTCAGTACGTGGTAAGAAAGCTATGGAAAACATCCCCACCCTCATCCTGGTGGCAACCACGTATGCCAAACAGCCATGGTTCTCAACCCACCTCGAGATGTCTGTTATTCCCCATGAGAGGCTCCCCAACAGAACGAACATTCTCACTCAGGAACAAGACATGATCAGACATCCAGACCCCAAAAAATTCAATCTAGCAATTTAGCACCTGAGGTCTTAAGAGTTTTGTTACCTAAGTCTCCCACAAGAATGTTTGGACATCCTAAAAGAAGCTTGCAGACCCACTGCAAGAGACTGCTATTTTTCTTTGTTTAAATCTTTTATAGGCATTTTCGTATTTTTATTAAACATTAACAGTGTATTGACACCATGTTTGACAACTTCAAAGCAATGCAGTTCGGGGTACAAACCATCGCATTACCAGGTAAGCTAGCGAGCATATTGCTGTAATAGTAATTGGAATAGTGTCATTACAATAACCGTGGCAATGCGAATTAGACCTTGTGGTATGACACTCATTAGGCATTCTAGACCTGGTGCATTACATAATCAGACCGTGGACATGGGGTACAACATAATGAGGACAACATAACCAAAGGAAGGGTAGGGTAGTCACCTAAGACCCGTTACCGCGTGTGCTGGAAAGGGGCAGCCCTGTCAGAGCCTAAGGGCAGTAGCTCCGTGAAGTAGGCTTATATGTTCATGTGAATGGGGCCTACTCTAAGCATGTGTACTAGTCTTGTTCGCTGTCTTGAGGTTCCCCAGTGGTAGTGGCCATGCACTGCAGGTTCGACACCATAGCATCGCAGTGAGTCGCCAGAGGAAACTTACGGATGCCAAGCAGGTCCTCATGGCGCAGCGCCACCCCCTCCGCCCTACTACAAACGACTGCTATGCAGAAAAGTGGAAAAGGTTTGGCCACCACAATAATTCTGATTAATTGGACCCCCTTAAAACAGAGGCCTAAAACAATTTTGGTTATTTCCTTCACTTTTAAAAAAAATCATAATTAGCTCATGCTTCCAGAAGCCCACAAATTGGGGATATTGCCACATACATGCAAAGTAGGAAACATTCTTCACCTTCTAGAATTCCAGTCCTGCAAGCCTCCATGGAAAGCCTTAAAAGGGTTATCCGGCCCAAAGTTCTACCTTTTCCTCTCCCATTCGAGCCACTGCATTCCTGTGCTTTGAAGTTTCTCACATGGAGAGTAGCTTCCCCACAGCTATAACCTCACTAAGGCATATAAGGAACCTCTAGGTTCTCACTACTAAGCATTACTGTGTGGGTACTCTCACCTATCAACAGGCTAAAGTTGGTATTGAGAACATTATTTGAGACATTATATCATACAATAACTAGCCACTGCTTTGGTCAGTACTGCTTTATTGTCTATAAAGAGCATATATATCTATAATATCACATGTGTTAGACCTGGCATCCTTGGCGTGGGTCTCCCTTCCATTTTTTTTCATAATGCCTCCACTGTTGTCGATATGTTTTTGCTGGACTAGATGCTCATGGGCACTTTGCCACTGCTAATCAGTGCCAAAGTGCAAGTGCTCCCTATGATAAATTGTGTTGTGTATTAGTGACTCCATGATTGGATGATTGGTTTACTTGTCAGTCCCTAGTACAGTGCACCGAGTGTGCCCAGGGCTTATAAATCCAATGCTGCTGGTGGGCTTGCAGCACTGGTTGTGCCACCCACAGGAGCAGCTTGTAAAGTGTGTCTCAGGCCTGCCATTGCAGAGCCTGTGTGCAGCCTAGGGCTGCCATGTCGACTTGGTAAGTACACCCACTTACCAGGCCCTAAACCTTCCCTTTACTGCATGTTGGTCACCCCTAAAGTAGGCCCTAGGGCAGGGTGCATTGTAAGTATAAGGTAGGACATGCCCTGGTGTGTGTGGCATGTCCTAATAGTGAATTACAGCCATTTTCGTTTTTCACTATTGCAAGGCTACCTGTTCTCCATAGGCCAGAATGGGCAGTTAGATTATTACCTTTTATAATCCTAACTGACTCAGGGAACATGGTGGAAATTCGAGTTTAGTATGCCTGAACTCAGAATGATAAAATACATCTTTTAGTGAAGTTGGTTTTAACATTCTGTGTTTGAAAATACCACTTTTAGAAAGTAGGTATTTTCTTGTCTAACTATCCAAAGCCTGCCTCTGCTAGGTTGTGTATTCCTTGTCTGGTGTTTTTGAGTGACAGGGCTGGGGATTCCAGGAGACAGAATGAGTCAGCCCAGTGGTGAATAGAGAGATCTGCATCTAGATGGGTGGGAGGAGTTGCACCTGGGACCTGAATAGGACAGTGCCTGCCCCCACAGTGCTGGCTCCACCCCCTGTGGTGCGTCTGATGTCTCTGCCCTGCACAGTGAAAGAAGAGAAGGAATCATGTCAACAAAGTGCTCCAGGGCTGGGCTTTCCCTCCACAATGCTGGCTCCACCTCCTGTGGGGCGTCTGATGTTTCTGCCCTGCACTGTGAAAGGAAAGAAGGAGTCATGTAAACAGAGTGCTCCAGAACTGGTTTGGACTGGGCAAAGGCCCCTCTGCCCTCAGAGGACAAAGGATTTTGGGGTATAAATATTGGGACCCTGATCCCAAGAAATTAGATCACTTTTGAGAACAAGAAGAAACCTTTGCTGAGGAGCGGAACCAAGAAGAAACTGAGAAGAGACTATCCCTAAGCCTGAAGTGCTGCTTGGGGGATTGGCCTGCAGTGGTTTGCCTGACTGCCAAAGAAAGGAGAAAGGAACTTTTGCTTTGCTGTGACTTTCATCAACTTGTGAAGGATCTCCAAGGGCTTGGAAGAGAGCTTGCCCCCTGATCAAAGTCCCAGGACCATTGGACTTCACCCCCTTTGTGAATTGCTGCTGGAAACTCTCTTTCAGTGGCTACAAAGGTAGGGAGCTGTGACCGACTCTCCGGACCAGCTCGGTGTCCTGTTGGCACCGCATCGAGCAACGCCTGCATCTTGCAACGCACTGCCTTGGTCTCACCGACTCCGTCAACGAGCCGCTGCCTGCACCGTAACCTGTGAGCACCGCACCTTGCAACGCCTCGCTACACCGAATCCATCTGGTCCGACCGACACGGTCACTGTTGCTGAGTTCGAGTCCTGTGACCGCACCGGAGTTGGGCACCGCCTCGCAAGCTTCGCAACGCATCGCCCGACTCGCACCGCTGTCCGGACTGATCGACGCCAGCTCCTGAATCCGGCTCCGTCGCCGCACCGCAACCTGCCAGCACCGCATCGAAGCACCGTCTCGCCCTGCAACGTACGGCCCTGGTCTCACCGACTCCGTCTCGACGACGTCAACGAGCCGCTGCCTGCACCGCATCGAGGGACAACGCGTCCTGCAACGCTTCCATTTTTGCATAGCGACCGCGACGTACAGCCATCCGGCTCGCACGCCCGTGCCTGCCGCTTCAAGTAAAAGGTACTGTGACCGAGTCCGTCTACGCTGTGTTGGCCCGTATCGACGCGGTCAGCTGGATTTGATAGACTCTGTTTGTTCTTTACATCACAGTAGCCGGAGAAGGCTACTGACTCACACAGAACCTTGAATTAAGCCTTTTTGATCAGAACTAAGCATTCTTGACAGTATTGTGGATTATTTTTGTCGTTTATGGTCTTGTGATAAATCTATATAAAGTATACCTATTTTTTATAAATATATAACCTGTGTGGTGTCCATTTGTAGTGTTGTCACTTGATTACTGTATGTGTTCACAAATGCTTTACACACTGCCTCTGAACTAAGCCTGTCTGCTCGTGCCAAGCTACCAAGAGGGTGAGCAGGGGTTATTTCAGGAGTGTACCTACTTTCCCTGACTAGACTCAAGGGTCCCTATTTGGACAAAGGTACCTACCTCTGCCAACTAGAGACCCCCAAATCTAACACTGGTGGTCAGCGGTGAGGATTCTGGACTTGCATTTGTGACTCATGTACAGTAATTGGTGAACACTACTTAGTGAGTGCAGACCAAAACGCAACCACATACTCTTTGATAGCATTTTCTCTGGTATTTTCTACTTTTGCAACTGCCAAGTTTAATCACCATGGAGAAACCAGCATCAGTAGCCTCTGTTGAGTGTGATTGGGAAGAGGAGAGGCTAGAATGCTACACCCTCAAGCAGCTCAAGAATTTCTGCAAAAAGTTTAAAGTGTCCATGACCGGGCTCTCCAGGAAGGAGGACCTCCAAAAGGCGCTGAGGGCCTGGGTCGAATCAAGGAGTGCCCATGTGGAGGGGGCTGAGAATGCAGAAGGGCAGCTGGAGGGGCTATTGGGTCTAGGGGCTGGAAGACCACCTTCCCCAGTAGGTAGCAGTGTTTCTGGCAGAGGTCTGTCTCCAGAAGAGTTGGAGGACAGGAAAGAGAGTAGGATGCACGAAATGGAGCTGACAAAGCTCAAGCTGAATGGGCATTTAGAATTTGAAATGCAAACTAGGAAATTAGCCCTAGAGGAAAAGAAAATGCAGTTTGAACATGAGAAAGTTTTGAGGGAGTTGGAATTGAAGGCCAAAAGCTTAGAGATTACTCCCTCTGGTGGCAGTGTACCGCCTGTGCCTGTTGAAGCTAGGGTGTATATTCCAAAAGATGTGGTTAAGGAATTTTTAAAAATGATGACATTGGGCAGTGGTTCAAAGCCTATGAGGTAGCCATGTCTTCCCACTGGGTCCCTGAGAAGGATTGGGGAGCGGGGTTGTGGGGACGGTTCCTTAGTGAGGGCGGGATACCTTGTTGGATTTGCCCTCTGAAGTCTATAATTCATATAGCCACATGAAAGATGCATTGATGACTAGATATGGTTTAACCCTGAGCTTTATAGGCAGAGGTTCAGGAACTGTAAGAAGATTGAAGGCAGTACCTGGGTTGAATATGTGACCTTCTTTTGCAGAGCCTTGGATGGTTGGGTAAAGGGTAGCAAAGCGACTGATTTTCAGGCGCTCTTTGATTTGATTGCCTGGGAGCACTTGTCCAGTAATTGTTTTCCTGAGCTACGCCAGCACCTGATTGATAGTAAGCTGACTAACCCTAGGCAGCTTGCTGAGGAGAGCGGACCGCTGGGTGAGTACCCGGGTCCACAAGGGTCACGTGGGAGACTCCGCCAAGGGTGGGCAGGGTCCCCAGCAGAAGAGTGGGGGACAAAGGTAAACAGAGGGAGTTCCATAAAGGGCCCCAAAGTAGACCCCAAGGGAACCAAGGAAAGGTTCCCAGGTTCCCAGCCTCCCCTGAGAAGAAGCCAGTGGCACTGACAGGCCCCCTGTTCACCAGGGACCACTGGTGTGTTACAAGTGTGGCGCCCCTGGCCACAAGGCAAACGATCCTCGTTGCCCTTTGCATGGAAAACCAGCACCCACTGATGCCCGGCAGTTGGCTAGTGTAGCCCTGGGGGAGGAGTGGGGTGCCCAAGGTGGGGGGGATCCCACAGTGTTTTCCCTTGTCTCATTAGGAGACTCTGAGATGGTCCCTAGGACCCAGCTGCCTGATAACACTAAAAAATACAGGCAGTGGGTGACCATCAATGGACATAGGAGTGGAGGCTCTGAGAGACACAGGAGCCAGTGTGACAGCTGTCAAGTGTCACCTGGTGTCTAAAGAGCAGGTTGTCCCTGATGCATTCTATCCGGTTGTTGCCGCTGACAACACAGAGAGTCACTGCAAGGTGGCTCAGGTTCCCTTTGAGTGGGGGGTCTCGGGTACTCTTCAAGTAGCTGTGAGGCCAGCCATGCCTGTTGACTGTTTGTTAGGGAACGATTTGGAGAGCTCACCTTGGGCTAAGGTGGAGCGGAGTGCGCATTTAGAAATGTTGGGCTTGCCTGATTGGGCATGTGTGACCACCCGGTCAATGGCAGCTAAAGGTGTTCAAGAGGACCTGGAGCCTGAGAGGGAGGCCCAGGTGCCTGCCAGAGAGAGAGGAGGCAGGGGGCGCGGGAAACCGGCCCCCGAAGTTCCCACGGTCCAGGAGGAGGCAGACCCTGAGGGGGATGCCCTGGAGCCTACAGGGGAACAGGTAGCTGAACTGGGGGGCCTACCTGAGCTGACCCATTGGCAGCAAGAAGGAGGACCCTCCAGGGAAGAGTTCTGTGAGGAGCAGAACACATGCCCTTCTCTCGTGGGTCTGAGGCAACAGGCCACAGACCAGGCAGCAGGTGATCAGTCTGGATCACATTGGATTTACTGGGAGAATGGTCTCCTGTATTCAGAGCCTAAGGTTGCTGAGCCTGGGTCAGCCCGTGTGCTGGTGGTACCCCAGCGCTTCAGAGCCTTCCTACTGGGGTTGGCTCATGATGTATCGTTAGCAGGACATCTGGGGCAGGGCAAGACCTTTGAAAGGCTTGTCACCCATTTCTATTGGCCCCAGATGCAC
This sequence comes from Calotriton arnoldi, assembly GCA_963921515.1. NCBI lineage: Eukaryota > Metazoa > Chordata > Amphibia > Caudata > Salamandridae > Calotriton > Calotriton arnoldi. Next base: position 108,379 of record CAWUFW010021190.1, read on the forward strand.
AGGAGTGCCGCCACTCACTGCAGGACATGTCAGACTTGCCAGGCAAGTGGAAAGAGTGGGAGGAAGCACAAGGCTCCTCTCCAGCCATTCCCTGTGGTCAGCACCCCCTTTGAACGGGTGGGTATTGACATTGTGGGGCCACTGGACCCCAAGACAGCCATGGGCAACAGGTTTATCCTGGTCTTGGTGGACCATGCCACCCGGTAACCTGAAGCCATCCCGTGACGGCCCCCGTGGTGGGACGGGCACTGATGGGAATTTTCTCACGTGTAGGATTCCCTCAAGAGGTGGTGTCTGACAGAGGTACCAACTTCGTGTCCAAGTACATGAAGTCCCTGTGGCAGGAGTGCGGTGTAACTTACAAGTTCACCACTCCTTACCACCCTCAAGGAAATGGGCTGGTTGAGAGATTCAACCGGACCCTAAAGGGCATGATTATGGGTCTGGAAGAACCCATGAGGCATAAATGGGACGTCCTCTTACCTTGCCTGTTGTTTGCATACCGGGAGGTGCCACAGAAGTCTCTAGGGTTCAGCCCCTTTGAGCTCCTCTATGGACACCCGGTGCGAGGACCTCTGAGTTTGGTCAAGGAAGGCTGGGAGCAATCTCCCAGGAAACCTCCCAGGATGTATACAGTTACATGCTGGCCTTCAGGAACTAGACTAGGCATTTCAGAGAACTTGCTGAGGCAAATCTGGAAGCCAGCCAGGAGGAGATGAAGCAGTGGTACGACCAGAATGCCACTCTGGTAGAGCTTCAGCCTGGTCAGAAAGTGTGGGTCATGGCCCCTGTGGAGACTTGTGCGCTCCAGGACAGGTGGACCGGCCCTTTCACGGTGGTGGAGCGCAAGAGTCCAGTTACCTACTTGGTGGACTTGCAGTCTCCCAGGAACCCCTTGCGGGTCCTGCATGTGAACCGCCTAAAGCCCCACTTGGAGAGGTCCCAAGTGGGCATGCTCTTAGCTACAGATGATGGGATGGAGGAGGAGACCGAACCTCTTCCTGGCCTCCTGTCAGGCCGAGAGCAAGATGGATCAGTGGAGGGAGTAAACCTCTCTACCTCCCTCACACCTGAGCAGCAGGGTGACTGTCGCCAGCTGTTGGGACAGTTCCCTGACCTGTTCTCCCTGGTTCCCAGTGTCACTCATTGGTGCGTCCATGATGTGGACACTGGGGACAGTCTTCCTGTGAAGCACAAGGCTTACAGGGTGACTGACAGGATCAGAGCCTGCATCCAGGAGGAGGTCTCCAAGATGTTTGCGCTAGGGGTAATTGAGTCCTCTAACAGCCCTTGGGCCAGCCCAGTGGTCTTGGTTCCAAAGGCTGCCACACCTGGTGCCACACCAGAACTCCGGTTCTGTGTGGACTACAGAGGACTCAATTCCGTCACCAGGACTGACGCCCACCCCATCCCCAGAGCTGATGAGCTCATAGATCGGTTAGGGGCTGCGCTGTACCTCAGCACGTTTGACTTAACGTCTGGGTACTGGCAGATCGCCTTGACTGATGGGGCAAAAGAGAGGTCAGCATTCTCCACACCAGATGGGCACTACCAGTTCCGGGTGATGCCCTTTGGGATGAAGAATGCTCCTGCCACCTTTCAGAGGTTCTGTTGTGTACTTGGGACACCAGGTTGGGAGAGGCCAGGTGGCACCCCTCCAACCGAAAATTGATACCATTCTGGCTTGGGAGCCCCCCAAGACCCAGACAGAGGTGAGAGCCTTCCTAGGACTCACCAGGTATTACAGGAGATTCGTCAAGGGGTATGGCAGCATTGTTGCCCCCTTGACAGAGCTGACTTCAAGAAGCAGCCCAGGAAAGTGATTTGGACTGACGCCTGTCAAAAAGCTTTTGACACCTTGAAGACTGCAATGTGCACGGCGCCTGTGCTCCAGGCACCCAACTTCTCCAATGAGTTCATTGTTCAGACGGATGCTTCAGAGCATGGTGTAGGGGCCGTTCTATCACAGATCAATGAGGAGGGCCTAGACCAACCTGTAGCCTTCATCAGTAGGAGGTTACTTCCCCGGGAACAGAGATGGAGTGCTATTGAGCGTGAGGCATTTGCTGTGGTCTGGGCACTGAAGAAGCTGAGACCATACCTGTTTGGGACTCACTTCCGGGTTCAGACAGACCACAGGCCCCTCCGATGGTTGATGCAGATGAGGGGTGAGAATCCAAAGCTGTTGAGGTGGTCCATTTCCCTACCGGGGATGAACTTTACGGTGGAACACCGCCCTGGTACAGAACACGCCAATGCTGATGGTCTGTCCAGATTTTTCCGCCTTAGTGATGAGAACTCCCTAGAGGTAGGATAAATCCCCACATTTCAGCTGGAGGGGACACGTGTTAGACCTGGCATCCTTGGCGTGGGTCTCCCTTCCATTTTTTTTCATAATGCCTCCACTGTTGTCGATATGTTTTTGCTGGACTAGATGCTCATGGGCACTTTGCCACTGCTAATCAGTGCCAAAGTGCAAGTGCTCCCTATGATAAATTGTGTTGTGTATTAGTGACTTCATGATTGGATGATTGGTTTACTTGTCAGTCACTAGTACAGTGCACTGAGTGTGCCCAGGGCTTGTAAATCCAATGCTACTGGTGGGCTTGCAGCACTGGTTGTGCCACCCACAGGAGCAGCTTGTAAAGTGTGTCTCAGGCCTGCCATTGCAGAGCCTGTGTGCAGCCTAGGGCTGCCATGTCGACTTGGTAAGTACACCCACTTACCAGGCCCTAAACCTTCCCTTTACTGCATGTTGGTCACCCCTAAAGTAGGCCCTAGGGCAGGGTGCATTGTAAGTATAAGGTAGGACATGCCCTGGTGTGTGTGGCATGTCCTAATAGTGAATTACAGCCATTTTCGTTTTTCACTATTGCAAGGCTACCTGTTCTCCATAGACCAGAATGGGCAGTTAGATTATTACCTTTTATAATCCTAACTGACTCAGGGAACATGGTGGAAATTCGAGTTTAGTATGCCTGAACTCAGAATGATAAAATACATCTTTTAGTGAAGTTGGTTTTAACATTCTGTGTTTGAAAATACCACTTTTAGAAAGTAGGTATTTTCTTGTCTAACTATCCAAAGCCTGCCTCTGCTAGGTTGTGTATTCCTTGTCTGGTGTTTTTGAGTGACAGGGCTGGGGATTCCAGGAGACAGAATGAGTCAGCCCAGTGGTGAATAGAGAGATCTGCATCTAGATGGGTGGGAGGAGTTGCACCTGGGACCTGAATAGGACAGTGCCTGCCCCCACAGTGCTGGCTCCACCCCCTGTGGTGCGTCTGATGTCTCTGCCCTGCACAGTGAAAGAAGAGAAGGAATCATGTCAACAAAGTGCTCCAGGGCTGGGCTTTCCCTCCACAATGCTGGCTCCACCTCCTGTGGGGCGTCTGATGTTTCTGCCCTGCACTGTGAAAGGAAAGAAGGAGTCATGTAAACAGAGTGCTCCAGAACTGGTTTGGACTGGGCAAAGGCCCCTCTGCCCTCAGAGGACAAAGGATTTTGGGGTATAAATATTGGGACCCTGATCCCAAGAAATGAGATCACTTTTGGGAACAAGAAGAAACCTTTGCTGAGGAGCGGAACCAAGAAGAAACTGAGGAGAGACTATCCCTAAGCCTGAAGTGCTGCTTGGGGGATTGGCCTGCAGTGGTTTGCCTGACTGCCAAAGAAAGGAGAAAGGAACTTTTGCTTTGCTGTGACTTTCATCAACTTGTGAAGGATCTCCAAGGGCTTGGAAGAGAGCTTGCCCCCTGATCGAAGTCCCAGGACCATTGGACTTCACCCCCTTTGTGAATTGCTGCTGGAAACTCTGTTTCAGTGGCTACAGAGGTAGGGAGCTGTGACCGACTCTCCGGACCAGCTCGGTGTCCTGTTGGCACCGCATCGAGCAACGCCTGCATCTTGCAACGCACGGCCTTGGTCTCACCGACTCCGTAAACGAGCCGCTGCCTGCACCGTAACCTGTGAGCACCTCACCTTGCAACGCCTCGCTACACCGAATCCATCTGGTCTGACCGACACGGTCACTGTTGCTGAGTTCGAGTCCTGTGACCGCACCAGAGTTGGGCACCGCCTCGCAAGCTTCGCGACGCATCGCCCGACTCGCACCGCTGTCCGGACTTATCGACGCCAGCTCCTGAATCCGGCTCCGTCGCCGCACCGCAACCTGCCAGCACCGCATCGAAGCACCGTCTCGCCCTGCAACGTACGCCCTGGTCTCACCGACTCCGTCTCGACAACGTCAACGAGCCGCTGCCTGCACCGCATCGAGGGACAACGCGTCCTGCAACGCTTCCATTTTTACATCGCCACCGCGACGTACAGCCATCCGGCTCGCACGCCCGTGCCTGCCGCTTCAAGTAAAAGGTACTGTGACCAAGTCCGTCTACGCTGTGTTGGCCCGTATCGACGCGGTCAGCTGGATTTGATAGACTCTGTTTGTTCTTTGCATCGCAGTAGCCGGAGAAGGCTACCGACTCGCACAGAACCTTGAATTAAGCCTTTTTGATCAGAACTAAGCATTCTTGACAGTATTGTGGATTATTTTTGTCGTTTATGGTCTTGTGATAAATCTATATAAAGTATACCTATTTTTTATAAATATATAACCTGTGTGGTGTCCATTTGTAGTGTTGTCACTTGATTACTGTATGTGTTCACAAATGCTTTACACACTGCCTCTGAACTAACCCTGTCTGCTCGTGCCAAGCTACCAAGAGGGTGAGCAGGGGTTATTTCAGGAGTGTACCTACTTTCCCTGACTAGACTCAAGGGTCCTTATTTGGACAAAGGTACCTACCTCTGCCAACTAGAGACCCCCAAATCTAACAACATGCTATAAATAGAAAATGTTACTGGCCCTGACGCATCTGTTCATAGTTTGTATTGCTGTAGATGCACAAGCACCCACCCTCCTCCCCAGTGTCAGTGTCTAGTGCCACATCTCTGTAATACTAACATTTGCTACTTTTATACACCATTCTCCTGGTCACCATATTCTAGACAACCACCACTCTGTACTTGCACTCACCAACCATGCCAAAAACAATCTAACATAGCAGTGGTGCCCATGCACATTTCCAGCTAAAGGAGAAGTCACAGGGTACCTTTTGACTCAAATCAACTTCTTCAAACAAACAAACGTGCTTTGTTAAAGGCTAACATAATTGGCTGGAGTTTGCAGAGCATGTAAATCCACTCTCAAAATTAATTTGACAGCATGATTAAATTATTTATATTGGAAGTAATGTATGCTCATTTTTGTGATCCTGAAAACCAGACATTTATTAGAATGCATTTCAGTAGGGCAAAATGTCAAAGACCTGTCAACCCCAGAAAACACACACATGCTTCAGAATTCATCTAACCTTCATCCAGAGAAGTGCCATGAACAATGTACCATCTATTAAGAAATGTTATAAATTTCACCCTTAATTTTAAGGATGTGATTTAGAACAGCAATATTTTATAATGAGTAGAGCACACCCGGGTAGCTTTGCCTTATGACCTCTGACTACACCCTGGTCAATAGCTATCTGAAGTTCCCTCCCCCTTGGATAATATTGCTTAACTAGAATTTCTAGAGAGTGCTCCAGTGGTGGAGTTAATCTTGCGGCAGAGAATATTAATCAACTCCATTAACAATATGTAATAAGAGGCAACTCCTGCTGTATAATACTAAAGCTACCATGCAAAATTAGCATATCTCTGAATGCTTAATTCAAGCAGTAAATTAGCTGACCTAAAGAACTGTATTGCTTGGTGTTACTGTCACAGACTGCTCGTTCCATTTGAAAGGGTGATTACAATTATGCCAGCCTCTGGGAATGCCTTTTGTAGCTCTGGTGGTGCAAGTGAGGCTTTCGAGGTATAGGTTTACTAGCAGCTCTGGATAAAAAAAAGTGGATTAAACGGGGCAGAAAACTAAAATAAACCTATAATTGTGTTGAAATCACTCTTTGAACATAATTCTGTGAATAGGAACCTATCTGAGAGTTTACTCATGAACAAGATTTCCCACTGGATTTGTATCATAAAGCGTGCAGTAGAAAGTAGAAACCTTACAGAATGGGGTTTGTTCAGGGTGTACAATCTGTTAGCCAATGGAAAGTAGATAAAGCAGCAGTGTTTAATAAAAAAAAGGAGAGCACATTCCTGACAGGACATTCATGAAAGTCATTAATAGTTCTGTTTAACAGACGTTCTTATAAATGCTAAAAAAGTTTAAAAAATTGAATTCTGTTGCATTTACTACAGTACATTATGTTACAAAAATTATAGATAAAACATTTAAATGTTGGGATATCTATTGTACTTACACCATGTATACTGTATAATTTTTGTTACAAGAGTGCACTGTTTAAGTGCTTCAGCCCTTGACATTAAGTAATTCAAAGTGAGTGATTTTTGCAATGTCCAGAATTAAAATATTTCATTGTTTTAATATTTTTTTTTTACAGATGACTTAAGTGCTCTGTGCCATGTTTGTGCGGAAAAGAGCTTGAAAAATGAAAAAAGAGATGCTGTTGAAAAATGGGTAATAGATTTTGTAGTTAATCCTTAATAGAATTTGTTACATAATTTCTCTTTAGGTTTTAACAACTTGTTTAGTTTTAGTTTATTATTACAGAAAGGGTACACAACGTTATAAAACATTAAAAATTGTAGCTGGGGGATATATTAAGCTCTTTGACTTCATAAATACATACAATATCCTCAAACCAACATCCTTAAACTAATACAATTGATATTAGACATTATTTCAATGCATTTAATTACACAGTTCATCACAAATAAGACCACTTGATATCATTACAATAAACCTCACCCCAGATTGCCTAAAATGATCTTACTGCATGAATTATCTTTTACATAGAAATTCTAAAATAGCAGTCTTCTTAATTTCATCAAGCATTTTGAGACTCAAGACTTTTCCATTTTGCTGTACTTGAAGAATATGCTGTAATTCCTCTAAAAATACTTTTCTCTACCTCTTCAGAAGCTCTACATGGCAAATCCACTGTTCCTAATAATTACGTTTTGTAGTTTAATTTAAGGGGTAACACACTCTTTTGACTAATGAAGGATTATACACTGCCACTAAAATTTCAAGAGGTGGAAGCTTCCCCATCTTTGGTGCCAGTCATTTGTTTGTGAGACAATTTCACTTCATTTCTGAAGGTAATAATTGATCATCTGTGGTGCAAAAAATAAGAGATTAGGGCCTATATTTAGGTTTTGGCCGGTCAAACAGTCATGAGACCTTGACCAAATTGTCATACTTTGCTGGGTCAGTACATGGTTTATGTGCCATAGCAAATGAATGAGCTATACAAGAGGTTTCTTAGCAAAGAAATATCCACTATTATCTCTACTGTTGCAATTTTCACCAGTATGTGTGAGCACTGTAAGAATTTGCAAAAGTGGTTTTACGTTGTCGCTGGTCACATTTTTAGTTTTCATCACTATTCATGGATTGTGTCATAGAGGTAATTCCAAAATAAATGCTGGATGATCAACCACTTTAACCAAGCACTATATTCAAGCAGTACTCAAGGGCGCTGTGAGGTTCCTATGGTCTCACGTCAAACTCAGAAAATGACCAGTGAATGATTATGTTGAATCACTGGTGATGTTTCATTTTCTAAATTGAAATGTATCTGTAGTGGCATAATAATACATAAATCGAAAAGGCACTGTTGGCAAAATCTCTTTCCAAATGTAACTTTCCTAAAAGGTTTGTTGTGTGAGGCATACTTTAGGAGGAGAATCAACAAGGATGAGTTCATGCCACATGCCATCAAGTATTGTTCTTGTTGTGGAAAAATCCCTCACTTAATACAGGCCATGGCACAACACAGCCATTACACCCTTTAAAATACCTTGGGACTGGTATGAGCCTTTACCATATACGTGTTCCAAGAAAAAAATAAGCCTTACTGAACAACAAAACGTTGTTATTTTAGGAAAATTGTGAAAACTGTATAACATAAGGTGCACCTAGCACCATCTATTCTGATGGATAATACTTTGCAAAGAAACACAGTAAATAGCACAGGATACACAGCGGGCCCCATATACTAAGAAAGTGGTATAAGAACCACGACTCGAGTCAGGACGATGTCAAGAGGACGTACAAGTACTGGGGACACAAGGGACCACCCAAGGTGAGAGACTAGGAGCCCCACGGAGGTTGTGTACAATGTGGAAACACAACCGCGTTCTCCGTACAAGTCTACGTGTAAGTCACAGTTGGATTTTTAAAGATTAAAGACCATTCCCAGTGAACCCTGAAGAAACCCAGTGGAAGACAGAGGTTTGGAGAGCCACCCCACCCATGGATACCCTAGTACCCACATTACCTACACCAGGGAAGCCGGGTGCATACGTGTGAAGTGGTGACAGAAACAGCTGTTGAACCCAATGGAGGATTTCAGGAAAGTGCCACTGCTGAAGGAAGAGAAAGTGTCCGGTGTAATCCAAAATTGGATTCTAGTTGAGAAGTACCTGCAAGCAGAGGGGACAGAGTCTGTGTCACTCAGGAGTGACCAGGAGATTTGGAAGACAAATGCTCTCCGATGTCTGATGTTGCAGGAGAATTGACGATGACCTTGACTCTGCAGCTGTGAGGACCAGGTGACGCTGAGGAAGACCAGGAGCCATGCATGAGCTGTCCCACAAAGGATGTCGAGTGCTGAGAGGACGGTGTCCGGCAGGTAAGAGGGCAGGGCAAGCTTTGGGAGCTTTGGAAAACCACCACCTGTGTTGCAGAGCCTTTCGGAGTCCGGAGGAGCTCAGGATCAGCAGACCGGTTGACTTATTTGCGGTGCCTGCGAATGCAGGGATGTGACTCCTTCACTTCAAGGGAGATTCCTTCAGATGTCTTTGATGCCCACAGGCCTTGGAAGGTTCCTGTATGGTGCATTGGCACAGACGATGCAGCAGACTAGAAGGGAGACGAAGTCGAATCCAAACGAAGTCCAGCGAAGTCCAGAGTGCCCAGACGGTAGAAGAAGAAGTGGTGTCTGATCTGAATCTTGTCCTATGACGAATCTAGGGTCCCACCCACAGGTAAGCCCTTAAGTACCCTCAGGAAAGGGTTGGGACAATTCAGGGGACCCTCCCAGGGGAGGGTCTGGAGAGGGGGGAGGTTACTCCCTTGTCCTTTGTTCAGTTTCACCAGAGCGGGAGTCAACGGCTCCCAGGACTGGTTTGAACTGGACTATGCACGGGGACACCAAATGTGCCGCCCATGCAGACTTAGTGGCGCTGTCAAGCGCACCCACCCGGTCCCAATACACTAACTCCTGTCTGGGAGGTGGTCACACCTCCCTGTGACAGGGTCCCTATTCTGTCTTCCCCTGCTCGAGCTTGGCTAAGCAGCAGGAGGGCAGAAATGTGTATCTGGTCGGCAACAACCATTTTGTGCTGTCTGGGTCTAGAAGGTTGGCACTGGGAACACTGAGAGCCTAACGGAGGGCTCTTCCAGTGCTTCATAATCATACCTCCCACACCGTTTACGGTGTGGTGGTATGATTCCAACATGTTTGATACAAAACATGATAGGATTCGTTGCAGACAGTTTCGAGATGGTCATTGGGTAATTATGCGGTGCCCCTCTATATGGTATATGGCTGCATCCCTGACAACCCGGGAGATTGGACTCCGTAGGCTCTTAAGTGGTGCTAGCATCAGCTTACAAAGGCTGCAATGGCAGGCCTGTAGTTCCATTTTGAATGGTCTCCCATGGGTGGCATAATGCATGCTTCAGCCCATGGGGGACCTCTGGGGTACCTATGCCCTGGGCACCTTAGTAGCATGTACTAGGGACTTATAAGGGTACCCCAGTATCCAATCTGGGATGGACCTAAGTACTGAACATAACCATTTAGGGAGAAAGTTGTTAGACTGGGGTCCTGATTAGCAGGATTCCAGTCAGACTAGTCAATAACAGCTTAGCACCAGGCATAACGTGGGGGTAACCATTGAAACAGATCCTACTTTCCTACAGAAAGTCTCCCATTGACTTCAATGGGAGCCTCTGTTCCGACCGACATCACAGACTCCCATTGAAAAAAGGGGTGTTTGTGGAAAACCTTGCACCCTGTCACAGGCACCCCATTCTGTCTGCCACATTGTGCATGGTTTTAAAGGAGGGTCCCTTGGGTACCCCCACGGGCCACAACCAGAGGCCTCAGGGTGAAGGGGACCTGCTACGGGCCTCCAAAGTAAGATTCCAACAGCCATTTTGTGTCATACAAACCGAATCCGGCAACGTAATTCGTCAGTCGGAAACGCAGTCCATAGAGCTGTACGATTCCGCTTCGACTGACTCGGAGTCTCCAAATGCCGTTCGGAACCAATTCGGACTAACCGAAGGGGTTACCTTTCCATTGTAATCGGTCAGTCGGAGATGTTTCCGAGTCAGTCAGAAACATAGGTTCCGAAACGGTTTAGGAGATTCCGAATGCCGTTCGGAGCCTTTCCGACCGACATTGTAATTAGGCTCTTAGTGTCGTGTGACAAATAAGCTTGTATTAATCCAAAGGCAATGCAGGACCGTGAATCCAAGCTGTATGTCATGGCGCGACACCGAAATGCACGTTAGGCCTAATCCCCCTCAAAGAGGAGGATGTGAATGTATTGTCTTTCCTGAAGCCAATTCCATAAGCGCTTTTCCAGATGAAAGTCATCAGGCAAGTTTAAGAAAAACCATAGGAAATGGAAGAACGGCTTCTTCTCCTTGCCATCAAGAGGAGTCACATGACCCCCAAGGTACGTATAAGTTGCGGTCTAGGAACCAATCCCAGCTTTCATTCCTATTTCTATACCCCATACGGCACCACAGCCACAGCCAACAGTGGGCCCGAGCGTCGACGCCAGCAGCAACACCACTGATACCGAAGGATGAGCTGATAGTACTTTTGGACTCAGAATAGAATCTTCCACGGGCTCCACCAAAGTTGAACCAATATTGTTACCTAACTTACTCAGATTCAGAAATGCTTTCTACAAACTGTAGACTACAAGAAACAATAATAATGATTCTCATGTCTACGACAACAAACCTGTTCTTAGGCCTACAAGAGGCCAGTGGTCTTCACACTTCTCCAGATAATAACCTCCACTCTCCCATACCTGGCCTATCCACATAGGAGTATAACTTCTTTGCCATTGCTGTCCTCAGAGCAGCAGAAGTCCTCAACCTCCAACTACCTTCCACTAAGGTCACAACAGATGTCCTAACTGAGGTCCTGCAACCAGGCCAGACCTCGCAAGAAACTCTCTGCCATTTGAAGAGGCCCTAACTGAAACACTACTGATCACCTGGGTGAAACCAGGATCTTGCCCATCAGCCACTAGGCAGATAGCTGGGAGACACAGGCATGCTCTAGGAAGCCCACTCTTCTCCTGCAGCATTAGACGCTGGAGCGCCTGGTTGTTCAGGCCTCCACTGGTGGATTTAATCTAAACCTGTTTCCCACCACAGAGTCGACGGAGTCCAAATGTATGGAGACGATTGCCAGGCATATGTTCTCCTCAGCCCAGCCTGGCCCACAGGTCCTTTAAATCCAGTTGACTCCTAGGAAGATATTCATGTGCTTTATGGGGCATGTTGGATCAAATTCTGCCAGCAGTCCCACGTGATCTTTGAACAAACCTACTGTGGAGAAGTGTGGCTCAATGGTTAGAGCGGCAGACCCTGATGCAGAGATCTGGCCCGGGACCAGGGTTCAATTCCCGCCTCGGCGGTTCTTGGACTCAATTTCCTCGGACCTGATAATTCTCGCCTCGGTGCTTATTCTAATCATGGGTCCCACTCTGCAACTCTGGGCAATAGCTTGCTTAATCTCCACAACGGCCCCACCAGCGCTGGGATGCCTGGCTTCACCTTGGGGGTGCCCAGGAGTGGACATTTCACAGGGAATAGCCAGGAAGGGTTCCACAGCGGTATGCGTATAGCGCCAGGATGCCCCAGTTGGGGTGGCAGTGCGCTTTACAAGTACGAATTTACCTTACCATTTATAAATGTTGGCTAGAAAGCAGCAACATTAGTCATCTGCTTGGCCATGGACACCACCAATTGTTTTGGTAAGGTAGTCAGGATAAGTGTGGTGCTTCAGTGCAGCACTTGGATTAACTCCCTGCTTTTTTCAAGTGACATACTAATCAAAATAGATAAAAATATTATCAAGACAGAATCATGATATAAATGTTAAAAAATAAAAGTGACACTAATGAACTGTGGAGGACTAGAGAAGAACTGGAGGGATATTAATCTATGACACATATCAGTATAGTTGCTTCCTGATACAGTGTGGTTATTTTCTCCTCTTCAGTCAGTAGTACCCAGTATCACACCTCTACTTGTTCCTCAGGTCAATCTATTTACAGACAGCTTGAGTAGACTTGAAAAAGGGGGTATAACCTTTAGCCAGTCTCCTCTAGTTTGATGTATCTGAGGCAGAATAGAGCTCCTGAAAATCAATATTTTAACTTTGGTACAGGAATTATTAGCATTTTCACATAACAATCTGTAAACCTTTTGAAGACATAATTAGATGTACCTATCCAACAGGCTCACAGATAGTTGCTCCAGTTTATCTTGCATTATTTGCTTCTATTAGTTTTGCAGAAACACTTTCTATAGTTCATTATGAGAGGTAAATCAATGTATTTGGTTTAGAAAACCACACTTGTTTTACATAGCTTTATTGAGTATCTGTATAGGTTATTCGCCATGCTTTCTGCAAATAAGATTAGCTCTATTTTAGATATGAATACTGGTGAATCGTTGATCGAAGTCTATTTCAGAGTCTAATTTCTTGAAGCCTTTTTAATTATCCATTGCATCTGATTTCAAGCCTTGCTCTGTGTCCGAGTCTTACATAGCCTAGTCTGAAGGCAAGCTATCGCGTTGGGACCCGAGAGTAGTAGTCACCTGTAGCATTCATTCTGTTAACACATAGACTTAATTTGATTAACAACCTGCTGCCAGTATGCCGTGATTAATACATAAAACAGACATACAAATTCTGAGTAAGTTTGCCAATGAGGGATGCTACGTCACAATATCCTCTTATGATGACATCACCAGTCGGCATTGAAAGACTGCCAGCATATCTTGTGGCCATTGGAAACCAATTAAGATTTCGAGTATAAGTAGCATTATTTTTCAATGTAGTTATTCATCTGTGGGAAATTTCTAGCACAGAGAGAGGGATTGTGTGTGTGCTTCATTTCTTGAATTCCCATTTTAAAAGTCCGTGAACACTATTAAAATGTAAGTATGTATCAGTGAAACAAATGAATGTTTCATTCTAATTTGTTTTTTCGTTTCAGATTGCTTGTGATGTTTGCAAACTTAAGTTCCACTTGGCCTTTATTGATAAACATCAAGTGCCAGTAGATGAAAATAATTTAACTTTCCTGTGCTACAGATGTTATAACAAATCCCAGAATGCTTTATAACAAGCGGGTATTAAATATGTTTAGTTTTGACGAACAGATAACAGAATATTTGATTGTATACATGTTATAAGAAAATGACAGTATTTATTTTGTTTTATACTATAGACACCAGAATATGTGAAGTTGAACATATGGTAAAAATAAGAAATATATATTTTGCTTTATAGAAAGTAAACCAGTGTGAATTTCAATAAGCTATAACAATTATTTATGTATGTATATTCCTTTGTATTTTGATACCACAATGTTTGACTTTGTATTTACAAGTGAGGTATCATTTTACTCAGGACACTAAGGAGAACTCTGTGGGGTAGGACGTTTGTGCCGGCACGGTGATTCCACCAAAAAATATGTGGCAATTTGGTTTTTCCAGCTAAATTTGAGGTTTGCAGGGGATTCTGGATAGAAAAACGTTGGGGGATTCACACAAGCCATACCTCGCTGGACTCCGCCGGTTGTATAGTTTTCAGAAATGTGTGGGTTTGGTAGTTTCCCAAGATGGCTGCCGAGCCTGGGGCCAAAAACCCAGGTGACTCCCCTTGCAAAACCAGGTTGTTTTGTGAGAGGTCATTTTGATGTCTCCTCAATATGTTTTGGGCCCTTGCCTGTCGCAGGTACTTGGCCCACCCATGCGAGTGAGGTACCATTTTTATCAGGAGACCTGGGGGAACGCTGGGTGGTAGGAAATTTGTGTATCCACACAGATTCCAAAACTTTCCCATGCAGAAATTTGAGAAAAAAGTGATTTTTTCGGCTAAATTTCAGGTTTGCAGGGGATTCTGGGTAGGAAAACGCTGGGGGACCCACACAAACCATACCTCGCTGGACTCCCCCGGGTGTCTAGTTTTCAGAAATGTGTGAGTTTGGTAGGTTTTCCAAGATGACCGCCGAGCCTGGGGCCAAAAACCCAGGTGACCCCCCTTGGAAAAACAAGATTGTTTTGTAATAGGTCATTTTGAAGTCTCCTCAATAAGTTTTGGGCCCTTGCCTGTCGCGGGAACTTGACCCACCCATGCGAGTGAAGTACCATTTTTATCGGGAGACCTTGGGGAATGCTGGGTTGTAGGAAATTTGTGGATCCCTGCAGATTCCAGAACTTTCCCACACAGAAATGTGAGAAAAAAGTGATTTTTTCAGCTGAATTTGAGGTTTGCAAGGGATTCTGGGTAGAAAAACGTTGGGGGACCCACGCAATCCATACCTTTCTGGACTCCCTCGGGTGTCTAGTTTTCAGAAATGTGTGGGTTTGATGGATTTCCCAAGATGGCCGCCGAGCCTGGGGCCAAAAACCCAGGTGACTCCCCTTGCAAAACTAGGTTGTTTTGTGATAGGTCATTTTGATGTCTCCTCAATACGTTTGGGGCCATTGCCTATCGCGGGTACTTGGGGCACCCACATGAGTGAGGTACCATTTTTATAAGGAGACTTGGGAGAACGCTGGGTGGTAGGAAATTTGTGGATCTACGCAGATTCCAGAACTTTCCACCACAGAAATGTGAGGAAAATATGTTTTTTTGACAAAGTATGAGGTTTACAAGGGATTCTGGGTAACAGAACCTGGTGAGAGCCAGACAAGTCATCCCATCCTGGATTCCCCTGGGTGTCTAGTTTTACAAAATGTATAGGTTTGCTAGGTCTCTCTCGGTGCTGGCAGAGCTAGGGTTCAAAATCTACAGGTAGGCACTTTGCAAAAAAAGGGTCAGTTTTCACTGTGAAAATGTGGTGTGTCCATGTTCCGTTTTGGGCCTTTTCCTGTCACGGGCACTAGGCCTACCCACACAAGTTAGGTACCATTTTTCTTGGAAGACTTTGGGGAATGCGGGTGGGTGGAATTTTGTGGATCCACGCAGATTCCAGATCTTTCCACCACAGAAATGTGAGGAAAATGTGTTTTCTTTTTACAAAGTTTGAGGTTTGCAAGGGATTATGGGTAACAGAACCTGGTGAAAGCCAGACAAGTCACCCCATCCTGGATTCCCCTGGGTGTCTAGTTTTACAAAATGTATATGTTTGCTAGGATTCCATAGGTGCCGGCAGAGCTAGGGTTCAAAATCTACAGCTAGGCACTTTGCAAAAAAAGGGTCAGTTTTCACTGTGAAAATGTAGTGTGTCCACGTTGTGTTTTGGGCCGTTTCCTGTCGCGGGCACTAGGCCTACCCACACAAGTGAGGTATTGTCTTTCTCGGAAGACTTTGGGGAATGCGGGGTGGGTGGAATTTTGTGGATCCACCCAGATTCCAGAACTTTCCACCACTGAAATGTGGGGAAAATGTGTTTTTTTTACAAAGTTTGAGGTTTGCAAGGGATTCTGGGTAACAGAACCTGGTGAGAGCCAGTCACGTCACCCCATCCTGGATTACCCTGGGTGTCTAGTTTTCAAAAAGTTATAGGTTTGCTAGGTTTCCCTAGGTGCCGGCAGAGCTAGGGTTCAAAATCTACAGTTAGGCACTTTGCAAGAAAAGGGTCAGTTTTCACTGTAAAAATAAAGTGTGTCCACGTTGTGTTTTGAGCTGTTTCCAGTCGCGGGCACTAGGCCTACCCACACAAGTGAGGAACCATTTTTATCAGGAGACTTAGGGTAACAGAATTGTAGAGCAACTGTTATTACTGATTGACTTAAAATGCATTTCTGCCTTCCAAATGAAAGACAATGTGTAAAAAAGAAGTCACTTTGAAAAATGTCCTATAATTCTCATGCCAGTATGGGTACTCACAATTTTGGAAATGTGCAAATAGCTACTGTTTCTAAGCTCTATATTTTGTTCCAATTTCAGAAATACATAGGTGTCTTTCATACGGATTTTTCCCTGTATATATTTTCCCAAATTAATTGCTATATACTGGTACATAATAAAAAACCATTGCAAGACGCTGCTCAATTATTGGCTCTGAGTTCGTCGGGTTCTTGGTGAACCTACAAGTCCTATATATCCCCACAACCAGAAAGGTCCAGAAGATGTAATGGTATATTGCTTTCAAACAGCTGTCATAATTAGAAGAAGTTACAAGTGAAAACGTTGGCACAAATTGCTGTTTTTTTCAACTCATTTTCAATTTTTCCTATATTCAACTGTTAGTTTCTATAAAGAAACCTTGAAGGATCTACACAAATGATCCCTTGCCGAATTCAGAATTTTGCCTACTTTTCTAAAATGTATAGCTTTCCAGGATCCATTATTGCTTTTATACCCATTTCTAACATTAACTAGAAGAAGGTTGAAAGCACAAAAAATAGCAAAAATAGGCTTTGTCGCAGAAAAATGCCAAAACTATGTAAACAAATGTTGCTTTTCTGACAAAAATCTGTCAGTCCCTGAAAGCTGGGAAAATGGTGATCTCAGCCCCACAAACCCTTTGTTGATACCATTTTCAGGGAAAAAAACAGACGCTTTCAGTTGCAGCACTTTTTTCCCATTTTCCCCAAAAACCAAAACTTAGCTGTGTTTTGGCAAATTTCTGGGTCCCCTCTAGGGGAATCCTCAAACCCTGGGTACCTTTAGAATCCCCATGATGTTGGAAGAAAAGGACGC
Source organism: Calotriton arnoldi (assembly GCA_963921515.1). Taxonomy (NCBI): domain Eukaryota; kingdom Metazoa; phylum Chordata; class Amphibia; order Caudata; family Salamandridae; genus Calotriton; species Calotriton arnoldi. The sequence continues at coordinate 125,382 of CAWUFW010021190.1, forward strand.
AAATTTGGCATGGATACCTTATGTGGTCAAAAAGTTGCAAAGGCCTAAGCGCAAACTACCCCAAATAGTCAAAAAAAGGCTTAGCACAGTGGGGAAAAGGCCTAGCAGCGAAAGTGTTAAAGTGGATTTAAAGCTGTTCACGAGTATATTAGCGTAGAGACTAGGCTCACTGATGCCCAGTATTATAGAACCGGATCAAGCCGGATTTGTCCAGATTCTGCAAAACTGGGACAATACCAAAAGGATCCTACATTTAATAGATAAAGCCCATCGCACGAACATGGATGCTCTACTATTGACAGTGGACGCCGAGAAGGCATTCGACCGGGTCGACTGGGGTTACCTAGAACGAACTCTACTCCACTTCGGCATAGGAAACCATTTCCGATCTTGGGTGGCCGGTTGTTATAATACTCCTACGGCCACAATTAGGGTCAACGGGGTCTCTTCACGTCCCTTTGCTATCCAACGGGGCACCAGTCAGGGGTGCCCACTGTGGCCCCTCTTGTTTGCCCTATACATAGAACTGCTAGCCCAAAAAGTAAGAGACAACCCAGAAATTGAAGGTATCCCATTTGGGGGAGAGCAACATATAATAAGTCTCTATGCCAATGACATATTAGCTTCCCTCCATTCCCAGGGAGATCGCTCCCGGCTTTTTTGCAGGAATTGGAGTCTTTTGGACTGGTCTCTGGATTTAAGGTCAATGTGGGAAAATCTCAGATCCTCCCTTTAGCAGGGACGTTGCCAGACCCTGGGATGGGGGGATATGGCAACTCAGAGATCCAGATAGTGGAATCTATCCCATATTTGGGACTCAATCTGTCCCCGACGGCAGCACAAATGGCCAAGCTTAATTATATGAAACTCTCACGGCAAATCGGGAAGGAGCTGAACAGTTGGCGACTCCATCATCTGTCCATATTGGGCCGCGTGGCAGCAGTCAAGATGACAATCCTACCCAAAGCACTATATATATTTCAAACACTGCCGGTCTCACCGCCTAAGGGAACTCTCGCTAAACTACAGACGGATATAGAGAAGAATCCGAAATGCGCTGGTTATTCCAAGATAGAGCACTAGCGGGGCAGGCCCTATGGAAGGTCCCCTTTTTAAGGAAGGCGGATAGGCCGCTGAGTCTTCTGAGGTCACCTGTAATGAAGTCAGTAATGGAGGCATGGGACAGGGTAGCCACTAAAGCAAAACTCACGACATTCCCTTCTCAGATGACACCACAATTAGATAACAGGGAGTTCACCTCGGTACTAGATAGCAAGGCATTCGCTGAGTGGCACAAGACACCGTGCAAAGCGGCGGGACATTTATTCGATCTGGCAGGGATCATACGATTCACACAGTTGCGACTGGACTATGCATTACCCGAAACAGAGCGTTTCCGCTACACGCAGATAAGGCACTGGTTACTTCATCCCGAAGTTCAGCCACAGGTTAGTCGGAAATTAATGGGATATGAAAAATGGCTGATCACTAAAAGGGATGACAAGAAATTTGTCTCAGACTTATACGACATGCTACGCCAAAAGGCCCCCACACAACCCATCGCTAGCCAGAAACGCTGGGCAAAGGAACTAGGAGGGGATATGTTGAGAAAGGAATGGGAAGACATATACTATAGGGCTAAACAAACGGCAAGAAACACAGCAAGTAAGGAAACAGCTATTAAGATAGCTACATATTGGTACCTCACCCCGTAAGCCTTAATGAAGGGAACCCAGACCGAAGTCCCACTTGTTGGCGTGGGTGTGGGGAGAAGGGCACCTTATTACATTTGCTGTGGGATTGCCCCCTTTTATCATCTTACTGGCCTAAGATACTGGACGAGATAGACTTAAGGTTTGTGACACAGATCCCACGACTCCAGCTGTATATAGTACTGGGAAAGCCTAACGCCTTAATGTTCCCATTGAAATCTCGAAAGGGGAAACAGATGGGATTGGCCTTGGGGGCTGCGCTCCAGAATATTCTGACACACTGGGGAACACAAAATATACCTACATTTCTCGGTTGGCTCCACAGATTATGGTATATTATGGGGATTAAGCGAATGCATGCCTCCCTCACAAATTCCGAAGAAGCATTCAAAGATGTATGGAAACCGCTCATTGGTTTGCTATCAACGGAATTCCATGAAATCACCTGCCCGAAGTATCTCCGCCTCCTTCGGATAACAAATATTGAAGAATCCTCAGAGACTCATTGAAACTTGATTAGGAAGAACCCATGATAGCTAAATACACAATCGATGCAGGAAAAACAGTACCAGGGGGGGGATGGGAGGGGGTAGGAGCATTGTTTGAAGTCTGGTTTTGTTGTACTTCCTTCTTAGATTATTGCTTCTTTTACATAGACATGTACAATGCAATGCTACATGACGCAGAATGCAGACGCCTGTAAAAAAAGACCTAATTCGAATTGTATAATGCCGTAGTGCAGGTGTATACTACGTATTGTGAAACTGTCATATGCTGAATGTTACATTTGTTGGCATTACTAAATAAAAACAGAGTTAAACCTAAAAGTGATGATGCACATACAAATGTGAGATTTAGTTGAAACATGCACCATTTGAAAACAGAACATTTTTTACCTTTTTGAAGCATGTCGTAAGGGGGGGTGTTATCTCTTTCATCAAAAAATCAGGTGTTTTCACTTGAACATTAATGGCCTCCAAATGTTATTTAATTCACTTCC
>CAWUFW010021191.1:0-128080 GCA_963921515.1 Calotriton arnoldi
TTTCAGCACTTCTCCTGCTTCTTTCTGTCCCTCTTTTGCTTCTTTCTGCCCCCCTCTTGCCTCTTTATTGTGAGAAGTTGGCCTGGTATATGCTGTTCACTAATTAAAGTGGACACCTTGCACCAGTCCAATTCGACTCTTATGGTAGATAGGTTTAAGACAACCTTTATAGAAAGCTATCCTAGTGGTAGCTGTAGAGAGCAGCCTTCAGGCTAAGTCTTGAAGGAATGTAAAGCAGCTTGTTTTACCACACAATCTCTTGAATCACCAAATGAAAAGACACCACACAGGTATATATATCAAATATATATGTATTTATTAATAAACAACTCTCTACTAATCTCTTTATAAGATTAGAAGTCAGGAACATATGTACAAGTCAATTGTTATCAGAATAAGTTAGCACAGTAAATATCACAATCTTATCTTGGCTAGACCGGGGTCTAGAGCACATAGAATCGAGGGACCCCCAGAGAACCACCCAGGTAGTTGTAGGAGACCCACAGGGGACGGACGCGGTGTTCAGACACTAGTGCGAGTCCTGTACGAGTCTATGTAAGCGGACGCGATTGAGTTATCAATGTTACAGGCCCCTGCCGTGTTCGAGGCGAACACACCGATCGGTCAGTACGAGTCGAAGGACGCGGATACTGGTAGATTTACTAGGGAGTTGGACGCGGTGTGTCTAACACAGTTGCGAACCCTGTACGAGTCAGTGCGAGAATCGCACTAGGAAAAAAGGAGTTTTAGGATACTTCTGGGGAATCTACAAGCACGTCACTTACAGGGTAAGTAGTTCTAGGGCCCACACCCACAGGAGCACCATAGTGCTGGAGTTACCTCACCCAGGAAAGCCGTGTGCACAGGTGTCCTTTGGTGTCAGGTCGCGGCGTCGTTTTCAATGGCGAACAAAGAAGACTTGCTGCTTGTGATGACTTGAAGAAGTGTCCGGTGGAATCCAAGCCTGGATTCGGTAGAAGGATGACCTGAAAGCAGAGGGGACAGTGTTCATAGTCACTTGGCAGTGACTCGGGGCAAGGAAGATGACTGCCCACCGTTGTTGCAGGATTCAGGTCGTTCATGGTTGCCTTGACTCTTCAGCCACGAGGTCCAGGAGGCGTCGACGATAACCAGGAGCTGGATTCGGCGTGTCCCACGATTTCTGCAGCTAACTCGATTGGAGCCAACAGGCCTTGGTAACAGCAAGTCTCGTGGAAGGTATGAAAAGGCAATGGCGCAGACCAGCAAGGTCTGAGGGACTCACCCAGCAAGGGTAAGTCAGGGCAGGCCTGGAGCAACCAGGGGAGCCCTTTGGTTTCTTGAAAAAGGCTTCAGGGGACCCACGAGCCAGCTGGCAAGGGATCGCAAAGACGCCTCGGTTGGATTCACTCAACAGGGGCCCACGGTCACTCGGGATAGTGTAGGCCGCTGATCTTCGGAGGGATTTCTGCTGGAGGGTGGGACCACACGTGGTCCAAAGCACAGGTTCTTAGAACGTTGTGGAGGGGTTGCACTCGACAATAGTGCACGGTACCCAGGGGTCGCGGTTCCTCGTCACTCGTGGGGTCCACTTGCCTCAGCTTCACTGGGGACTCACGATGGCCTTGGAGAAGTCAGGAAATCTACTTTTTGGGCTGCAGGGACTTTGGACTCCGGCGGGAGTGGCGTAGTTTGCAACCGTCGTTTGTAGTTTTTGGTGCCTGCCAAGCAGGGGCGTCACTCCTTGACTCCAAGGGAGATTCTTCTGTCTTTCAAAGGTAGTGGAACGTCGAAGGGCCAGGATTCTTCTTCAGAGCGTCGTCCAGGGATATCGAACTTACAAGTTCAAGGGTTCCCTATCTTATACTGTAAAGAAGGGAGGGACTAGCTCTATGACCCCACCTATGGGAGGGTCAGGGGAGTGGGTGGTTACACCCACTTCCCTTTGTCCAGTTTTGCACCAGAGCAGGGGCAGGTAGCCCCTGAGCCGGTTTGAACTGGCATATGCACAGAGGAGCCTTCTGCTCCCCCAGTGCAGGACTTCAAAGCACTCTAAGAGTGCACCCACCCAGCCCCAATACACTAAACCCTGTCTGGGAGGTGGTTACACCTCCCTGTGACAGGATACCTTTTGTTGGGCTTCCTCCACTGCGAGTTTCAGTCATCAGCAGGAGGGCAGCCCAGTGTCTGTGACTGGTGGCATCCATTTTGTGATGCCAAGGCTCTTCAGGATTCTACCGCATTTCCACAGTAGGTACATGTCTATCCCTCTAGAAGGGTGGAATGCTACCCCCGCCGCCAGGACTGGGGGGGGTAGTATTCCAAGATGTTTGACACCAAACACGACATGTTTTGATGCAGCCATACCAAAGTTAGCATTTTATCGCGAAGATATAATGCACTTAAGAGTATATGGTTTAACCGCATCCACAAACAGCACCAGAGAATGGACTCTGAGAGCTGCAGAGGGGCCCTGCTCAGGCAGAGGCACCCCTTCACATAGAAGCCAAGCACCCTGCCTTCAGGATTGATAGGGCCTGCCTTAGGGGTGACTGATAGGTTTATATGTGTGTGTGGGAGAGATATAGGGAACCTATACCTCAGTGAGGAGTGCTAGCACCACCTCACCCAGGCTGCAGTAGCAGGCCTGTAGTGTCAGATTTAGTCTGCTTCCCAGGGGTGGCATAATACATGCTTCAGCCCCTGGTAGGCCTGTGAAGTACCTATGCCCTTGGCACCTAAGGGACCATATACTAGGGACTCATAAGGCACCACAGTATCCAATCACTAGTGCACCCAGAGTGCACTCCAAATCGTTTAGAGAGAACAGAGAGGCTGGGGCCCTGATTGGCAGGGATCCAGCCTGACTATAGCCAGAAACCAGTGTAACATCAGAAAAAAAGTGGGGGCAACATAAGAGGCAGATCCTACTCTCCTACACAACCCCCCCCAAACACAGGGACACTAAACTAACCTTGACCAGTTGAGTCTTCGTGTTCAAAGTGGAAATAACTTGAGAGTCCATCTGCATTGGCATGTTGGGTCCCAGGTCTATGTTCCACTGTATAGTCCATCCCCTGTAGGGAAATGGACCACCTCAAAAGTTTTGGGTTTTCACCTTTCATCTGTTTAAGCCATAGGAGGGAACTATGAAGTGAGTGCCAAACAAGTATGGCCTCAGCTTCTTCAGGGCCCACACCACAGCAAAGGCCTCCCTCTCTATAGCTGTCCAACGTTTCTCTCTAGGGGTCAGCCTTCTGCTAATGAAAGCTACTGGCTGGTCTAGACCTTCATCATTCAGTTGAGACAGTACAGCTCCCACACCCAGCTCAGAAGCATCTGTTTGGACAATGAACTTTTTGGTGTAGTCTGGACTCTGTAAGATGGGGGCAGTGCACATGGCCTGCTTTAGGTCTTCAAATGCCTTTTGACAGCTAGCTGTCCACTGAACCTTTTTTGGCATTTTCTTTGAGGTCAGATCATTCAAGGGGGTCACTATAGATCCATATCCCTTGACAAACCTCCTATAGTACCCAGTCAGGCCTAAGAAGGCTCTCACCTGTGTCTGGGTGGTTGGAGCAACCCATTCCATTATGGTTTGGATTTTGCTCTGTAAAGGTTGAACCTGGCCTCCACCCACAAGGTGGCCCAGGTACACAACCTGACTCTGCCCTATCTGGCACTTGGTGGCCTTGATAGGGAGGCCTGCTTTCTGCAGAGCCTCCAAAACATTTTGGAGGTGGACCAGGTGATCCTGCCAGGAGGAACTAAAGACAGCAATATCATCTAGATAAGCTGAGCAATAAGTTTCCATCCCTGCCAGAACTTTATTCACCAACCTCTGAAAAGTGGCAGGTGCATTTTTCAATCCAAAGGGCATCACCACAAAGTGGTAGTGCCCACCAGGGGTCGAAAATGCTGTTTTGGCTTTTGCATCATCAGCTAATCTGATCTGCCAGTAGCCAGCTGTTAGGTCAAATGTGCTTAGATACTTGGCTGAGGCCAAAGTATCAATCAGCTCATCTGCCCTTGGTATGGGATAGGCATCAGTCCTAGTGACTGCATTGAGGCCTCTGTAGTCTACACAAAACCTCATCTCTTTCTTACCACCCTGGGTATGAGGCTTGGGTACCAGGACTACTGGGCTAGCCCAAGGGCTATCTGAAGGCTCAATTACACCTAGCTCCAACATTTTCTGGACTTCAGTCCTGATACAGTCCCTGACATGGTCAGGTTGCCTGTAGATTTTATTCTTGACAGGCAGACTGTCCCCAGTGTCCACCTCATGGATGCACCAGGTAGTCTGACTAGGGGTCAGGCTAAACATATGTCTAAACTGTTGCAGAACCTGTCTGCACTCAGTTTGCTGATGGTCAGTGAGGCTGCTTGCCAAAGCAACACCATCTACTGACCCATCATCAGGGTTCTGAGAGAGCAGGTCAGGGAGAGGGTCACTCTCCTCCTCCTGGTCCTCATCAGTTGCCATGAGCAAGCCCATGTCAGCCCTGTCAACATATGGCTTTAATCTGTTGACATGGAGCACCTCAGGGGGCTCCTGGGAGTTCCAAGATTCACCAGATAGGTGACTTCTCCCTTCTGTTCAACTATTGTATGGGGGCCACTCCACTTGTCCTGGAGGGCTGCTGGGGCCACAGGCTCCAACACCCACACTTTCTGTCCTGGCTGGTATACAGTCAGTACAGCCTTTGGTCATGCCAAGCTTTTTGTAATTCTTGGCTGGCCTCCAGGTTTTTGGTTGCCTTTTTCATGTACTCCGCCATCCGGGAGCGGAGACCAAGTACATAGTCCATCACATCTTGTTTGGGGGCTTGAGAGGTAACTCCCAGCCCTCTTTTACCAAACACAGTGGACCTCTCACAGGATGCCCAAACAGAAGCTCAAATGGGCTGTAACCAAACCCCTTCTGTGGAACTTCTCTGTATGCAAATAGCAGGCAAGGAAGAAGAAGGTCCCATTTTCGCCTAAGCTTCTCTGGGAGTCCTTTAATCATTCCCTTCAGGGTTTTGTTGAAACGTTCAACCAACCCATTGCATTGTGGGTGATAGGGAGTGGTGAACTTATAAGTTACACCACACTCCTTCCACATTGCTTTTAGATATCCTGACATGTAGTTAGTACCTCTGTCAGAGATGACCTCCTTTGGGAAACCCACTCTGGAGAAAACTCCAATGAGGGCTCTAGCCACCACAGGGGCTGTGGTGGTCCTCAGGGGAATTGCCTCTGGGTACCTGGTGGCATGATCCACTACCACCAGGATAAATCTGTGCCCAGATGCAGTTTGAGGGTCAAGGGGACCAACAATGTCAATCCCTACCCTTTCAAAGGGTATCCCCACCACAGGTAGTGGTATCAGGGGGCCTTTGTTGTGCCACCTGCCTTACCACTGGCTTGGCAAGTGACACAGGAGCGACAAAACTCCTTTGTGTCCTCTGACATATGTGGCCAATGAAAATGTGGAACAAGCCTGTCCCAGGTCTTGTTTTGGCCCAAGTGACCTGCTAAAGGGATATCATGTGCTAAGGTCAAGAGGAACCCCTAAACTTCTGAGGTATTACCAACCTCCTGGTGGCTCCAGGGGCTGGGTCTCTACCCTCAGAATATAGGAGTCCCTCATCCCAATAAACTTTATGGGACCCACTAGCACTCCCAGCAGCCTCAGCAGCAGCCTGCTGTCTGAAGGGTTCAAGAGAGGGGCAGCACTGTTGCTCCTTACTCAGATCTTCCCTAGAAGGGCCCCCTGCCCCCAAGAACTCAACCTGATCAGGCTCAAGTCCCTCTGGGGCAGTTCCTTCTTCAGGATCTGCTTCACCTCCCTCTGGAGGGGAATGTGTGATCTGAGACAGAGGGGAAGGCACTGCCTTTACCCTACTGCTCCTCCTCTTGGGAAGCATCTGGTCCATTGTTCCAGGATCCAGAGCTGGTTCATTGTTATGCTTTCTTGCTTGTGACCTGGTCACAGCAAATACCTCTGCAGGGATGCCCAACATCTCAGCATGAGTCCATAACTCTACTTCAGACCAGGCTGAAGTCTCTAGATCATTGCCCAACAGACATTCTACAGGGAGGTCTGCACTGACTACAACCTTCTTGAGGCCAGTTACCCCTCCCCAGGAGAAATTCACAACTGCCAGACTATGGTTGGTCTGGACATTGCTTGCATTGGTCACCTGGTACATTTCGCCCAGGATGATCTGGTTAGGGTCCACAAGATCCTCTGCCACCATGGTGCCACTAGCACCTGTGTCCCTAAATGCCAAAGCCTGTTTGCCATTTATTACAGGCTGCTGTTTGTATTTGCCCAGATTACTGGGGCTTACTAGGAAGGACATGTCAATGTCTCCATCATAAATCAGCAATGCCTGAGTGGGTACCCTGACTAGGTCAGAGTCCACTTCAGAACCCAGGGTCAACTCTACTAAACCCTTAGTCTGTGTACCACCTCCACCAGTAGCTGAGCTAGGGGGAACAGTTGCCTTAGGGGCAGGAGTGGGGGTGGTTTGGTCTTTGGACTTGTTACAATCAGAAGTCCAGTGCCCTTTCTGTTTACAGAATTTGCACCATGGCTTCTTTTGGCCTTTTCCCTTGTTGGATTGTGACTCCCCACCAGATGCAGATTTTTGGGGCCCTTGTGAAGACTTCTGGTCTTTTGACTTATCCCCACCTTTCTCAGAGCCCTTAGGATCTTGCTTCTTGGTGTCACCCCCTTGGTTCTGGGGTTTCTGCCTCACCCTGGTTCTGACCCATTTGTCTGCCTTCTTTCCCAATTCTTGGGGAGAGGTCAGATCAGAGTCCACCAGGTACTGATGCAACAACTGGTTCTGGCAATTATTAAGGATCTGTTCTCTCATTATCAGATTATACAATCCTTTGAAATCAGTAACCCTACTGCCAACTAGCCAACCCTCCAGAGCCTTGGTTGCACAATCAACAAAGTCAGTCCAGTCCTGAGTCTGTGCCTTCTGGGTGTCTCTGAACTTCAACCTGTACTACTCAGTGGTTAAGCCAAACCCATCTATTAGTGCACTCTTCAGGACTTCATAATCATCAGCATCCTCTTCTCTAACAGTGAGGAGCTTGTCTCTACCTTTATCTGAAAAGGAGAGCCACAAGATTGCTGCCCACTGCTTTTGGGGGACCTGCTGTACTCTACAGGCCCTCTCCATAGCAGTTATCCACTTGTGGATATCATCCCCACTCTGGTAGGGAGGAACAACCTTGCTCAGGTTCCTATGGTCTGGGATATACTCCCTGCCTCTAGGGACACTGTTGCTGCCACCAAGCGGTTCTAACCCCTCTCTTCTAGAAGCTCTCTGGATCTCCAGGGCTTCCCTATCCAGAGCCAACTGCTTGGTTCTGAGGGCAACTCGTGCTTCCTCATACTGGAGTAGTTTGCACATTCTTTCAGAGGAGGTCTCTCTTATGGGAAAGTATGAGTTCCTCTGATGGACAAATTCTCTGCCAGAGTGATAGGAGTGGTCAGATTCCCTGGAAGGGGACCTGTGCCTCTCATCCACTCTGTCAGTTCTCTTAGGGAGAATTCCTCTGTCCTTTTCAGGCCCTCTGGAGCCTTGCCCTTCAATCACAGAGTCCTGGTCCTTCTGATTTTCATCATCTGACCCAGACACTGTATTTGACCCACCCCCTGATTCAGACCCATTAGCTCCTAGAGCCAATCTAAGATCATCTGCTGTCAGCAGATCGATCAGGTGTAGTGTGGAGGGACTCTGTCCTAGCTTCAGGTGTCTTTCAACACACATGGCTCTCAAGTCAGAGAAAGCCATGTCCTTATACTGAGGCTGGGTGGACCCACTGGCTCCACCTTTTAAGGACATTCTAGTGTTGTGCAGTGTTGTACTACCTACACTAGTTTGTGGCCTACTGATCCTAGCTTGAGCTGTAGAAAGGGTGTGCTATCCCTTGGCACACAGCTCTAAGTTCAGTAGAACTTATTGATACTAAGCTTGACTTTATATGTACCTTAAGTACCTATAGTGGTTTTCAGTTAGTAATTCAAATAGAGATTTTCTGGTAAAACAATAGCAAGCTGGAATCCCACACGCTGCCCACCAATGTGAGAAGTTGGCCTGGTATATGCTGTTCACTAATTAAAGTGGACACCTTGCACCAGTCCAATTCGACTCTTATGGTAGATAGGTTTAAGACAACCTTTATAGAAAGCTATCCTAGTGGTAGCTGTGGAGAGCAGCCTTCAGGCTAAGTCTTGAAGGAATGTAAAGCAGCTTGTTTTACCACACAATCTCTTGAATCACCAAATGAAAAGACACCACACAGGTATATATATCAAATATATATGTATTTATTAATAAACAACTCTCTACTAATCTCTTTATGAGATTAGAAGTCAGGAACATATGTACAAGACAATTGTTATCAGAATAAGTTAGCACAGTAAATATCACAATCTTATCTTGGCTAGACCGGGGTCTAGAGCACATAGAATCGAGGGACCCCCAGAGAACCACCCAGGTAGTTGTAGGAGACCCACAGGGGACGGACGCGGTGTTCAGACACTAGTGCGAGTCCTGTACGAGTCTATGTAAGCGGACGCGATTGAGTTATCAATGTTACAGGCCCCTGCCGTGTTCGAGGCGAACACACCGATCGGTCAGTATGCGTCGAAGGACGCGGATACTGGTAGATTTACGAGGGAGTTGGACGCGGTGTGTCTAACACAGTCGCGAACCCTGTACGAGTCAGTGCGAGAATCGCACAAGGAAAATAGGAGTTTTAGGATACTTCTGGGGAATCTATAAGCAAGTCACTTACAGGGTAAGTAGTTCTAGGGCCCACAACCACAGGAGCACCGTAGTGCTGGAGTTACCTCACCCAGGGAAGCCGGGTGCACAGGTGTCCTTTGGTGTCGGGTCGCGGCGTCGTTTTCAATGGCGAACAAAGAAGACTTGCTGCTTGTGATGACTTGAAGAAGTGTCCGGTGGAATCCAAGCCTGGATTCGGTAGAAGGATGACCTGAAAGCAGAGGGGACAGTGTTCAAAGTCACTTGGCAGTGACTCGGGGCAAGGAAGATGACTGCCCACCGTCGTCGCAGGATTCAGGTCGTTCATGGTTGCCTTGGCTCTTCAGCCACGAGCTCCAGGAGGCATCGACGACAACCAGGAGCTGGATTTGGTGTGTCCCACAATGTCTGCAGCTTTCTGTGGTGTCAGCAACTCGATTGGAGCCAACAGGCCTTGGTAACAGCAAGTCTTGTGGAAGGTGTGAAAAGGCAATGGCGCAGACCAGCAAGGTCTGAGGGACTCACCCAGCAAGGGTAAGTCAGGGCAGGCCTGGAGCAACCAAGGGAGCCCTTTGGTTTCTTGAAAAAGTCTTCAGGGGACCCACGAGCCGGCTGGCAAGGGATCGCAAAGATGCCTCGGTTGGATTCACTCAACAGGGGCCCACGGTCACTTGGGATGGTGTAGGCCGTTGATCTTCAGAGGGATTCCTGCTGGAGGCTGGGACCATACGTGGTCCAAAGCACAGGTTCTTAGAACGTTGTGGAAGGGTTGCACTTGACAATAGTGCATGGTACCCAGGGTCGCGGTTCCTCATCACTCGTGGGGTCCACTTGCCTCAGCTTCACTGGGGACTCACGATGGCCTTGGAGAAGTCAGGAAATCTACTTCTTGGGCTGCAGGGACTTCGGACTCCGGCAGGAGCGGCATAGTTTGCAACCATCATTTGTAGTTTTTGGTGCCTGCCAAGCAGGGGAGTCACTCCTTGACTCCAAGGGAGATTCTTCTGTCTTCCAAAGGTAGTGGAACGTCGAAGGGCCAGGATTCTTCTTCAGAGCATCGTCCAGGGATATCTAACTTACAAGTTCAAGGGTTCCCTATCTTATACTGTAAAGAAGGGAGGGACTAGCTCTATGACCCCACCTATGGGAGGGTCAGGGGAGTGGGTGGTTACACCCACTTCCCTTTGTCCAGTTTCGTGCCAGAGCAGGGGCAGGTAGCCCCTGAGCCGGTTTGAACTGGCATATGCACAGAGGAGCCTTCTGCTCCCCAGTGCAGGACTTCAAAGCACTCTAAGAGTGCACCCACCCAGCCCCAATACACTAAACCCTGTCTGGGAGGTGGTTACATCTCCCTGTGACAGGATACCTTTTGTTGGGCTTCCTCCACTGCGAGTTTCGGTCATCAGCAGGAGGGCAGCCCAGTGTCTGTGACTGGTTGCATCCATTTTGTGATGCCAAGGCTCTTCAGGATTCTACCGCGTTTCCACAGTAGGTACATGTCTATCCCTCTAGAAGGGGGAATGCTACCCCCGCCGCCAGGACTGGCGGGGGGGTAGTATTCCAAGATGTTTGACACCAAACACGACATGTTTTGATGCAGCCATACCAAAGTTAGCATTTTACTGCGAGGATATAATGCACTTAAGAGTATATGGTTTAACCGCATCCACAAACAGCACCAGAGAATAGACTCTGAGAGCTGCAGAGGGGCCCTGCTCAGGCAGAGGCACCCCCTCACATAGAAGCCAAGCACCCTGCCCTCAGGATTGATAGGGCCTGCCTTAGGGGTGACTGATAGGTTTATATGTGTGTGTGGGAGAGATATAGGGAACCTATACCTCAGTGAGGAGTGCTAGCACCACCTCACCCAGGCTGCAGTAGCAGGCCTGTAGTGTCAGATTTAGTCTGCTTCCCAGGGGTGGCATAATACATGCTTCAGCCCCTGGTAGGCCTGTGAAGTCCCTATGCCCTTGGCACCTAAGGTACCATATACTAGGGACTCATAAGGCACCACAGTATCCAATCACTAGTGCACCTAGAGTGCACTCCAAATCGTTTAGAGAGAACAGAGAGGCTGGGGCCCTGATTGGCAGGGATCCAGCCTGACTATAGCCAGAAACCAGTGTAACATCAGAAAAAAAGTGGGGGCAACATAAGAGGCAGATCCTACTCTCCTACATTTATGTACCCCTGTTCCATCTTTCTGCACCTCATTTGCCTTTTTCTGCAACTATCTTGCCTCTTTCTGCAGTTCTCTTGCCTCCTTCTGCACCTCTTTTGCTTCTTTCTGCACTTCTCTTGCCTCTTTCTGTACCCCTCTTGCCTCTTTCTGAACCCCTGTTGCTTCTTTCTGCACTTCTCTTGCTTCTTTCTGTACCTCTCTTGCTTCTTTCTTTTTTTTTTTGTGGTGTCCTCATTCTGCCAACTTTCTTGCTAGATCGTACTCTAATCCCTCTTGGTCTGACGGGGGGAGACAAGACAAGAGACCAAAAGAGGGAAAAAAAAGAGTAGTATCCCACAAGCATACTGCTGTTTCCACTTCCATCTCCTTTACGTACTGGGACCACCGGAGGATAGGAGATACCATGGCCAACAGCATGATTGGCTTAATCATTGGACTCACTTGCATTCTCTCTCCACTTTACCAATGGGGCCCACATCTTATCTTTGCTTCTTGGATCGCAAGCTATATCAGACTAACTTGTGTATATGATGTTCTGTACCCTTGTTCCATCGTTCTAAACCTCATTTGCCTGTTTCTGCAACTTTTTGCCTGCTTCTGCACCTCTGTTGCTTCTTTCTGCACTTCTCTTGCCTGTTTCTGTACCCCTCTTGTGTGTTTGTACACCTCACTTGCATCTTTCTGGACTTCTCTTGTTTTTTCTGCACCTCTCTTGTTTCTTTCTGCAACTCTCTTGTCTTTTTCATAACTTCTCTTGCTACTTTCTGCACCCCTCTTGCCTCTTTCTGCAACTCTCTTCCCTTTTTTTGCACCTCTCTTGCCTTTTACTACACACCTGTTCCCTCTTTCTGCACCTCTGTTGCTTGTTTCTGCATTTCTCTTGCCTCTTTCTCCATTTTTGTTGCTTCTTTCTGCACTTCTCTTGCCTCTTTATACATTTCTGTTGCTTCTTTCTGCACTTCTCTAGCCTCTTTCTGCACCTCTGTTGCTTCTTTCTGCTTTTCTCTTGCCTCTTTATGCACCCCTCTTGTGTGTTTCTGCACCTCACTTGCCTCTTCCTGCACCCCTCTTGCCTCTTTCTGCACCCCTGTTGCTTCTTTCTGTACTTCTACTGCTTCTTTCTGTAACTCTCTTGCTTCTTTCTGCCCCATCTTGCCTCTTTTTGTACACCTGTTCCATCTTTCTACAACTCATTTGCATGTTTCTGCAACTTTCTGGCCTGTTTTTGCAGTTCTCTTGCCTCCTTCTGCACCTCTGCTGCTTCTTTCTGCACTTCTCTTGCCTGTTTCTCTACCCCTCTTGTGTGTTTCTACACCTCACTATCCTCTTTCTGCACCTCACTTGCCTATTTTTAGACTTCTCTTGGCTTTTCTGCACCTCTATTTTTTCTTTCTGCAACTCTCGTCTCTTTCATCTCTTCTATTGCTACTTTCGCCACCTCTGTTGCTTCTTTCAGCATTTCTCTAGCCTATTTTTGCACTTCTCTTGCCTGTTTATGCATCTCTCTTTCCTCTTTCTGCACCTCTGTTGCTTCTTTCTGCACCCCTCTTACCTCTTTCTGCACCCCTCTTGCCTCTTTCTGCAACCCTCGTCTATTTTTCTGCACCCCTGTTCACTCTTTCTGCACCCCTGTTCCCTCTTTCTGCGCCTCTGTTGCTTCTTTCTGCACTTTTATTGCCTCTTCCAGCACCTCTGTTGCTTTTTCCTGCACTTCTTTTGCTTCTTTCTCTTGCCTGTTTCTGCACCTCCCTTGCCTCTTTCTGCAGTTCTCTTGCCTCCTTCTGCACCTCTATTGTTTCTTTCTGCACTTCTCTTGCCTCTTTAAGCACCCCTCTTGTGTGTTTCTGCACCCCTGTTGCCTCTTTCTGCACTTCTCTTCCCTCTTTCTGCACCTCTCTTGCCTCTTTCTGCACTTCTCTTGCTTTTTTCTACTCCTCTGTTTTACCTTCAACTCTCTTGTCTCTTTCATCACTTCTCTTTCTTCTTTCTGCACCTCTCTTGCCTCTTTCTGCACCCCTGTTCCCTCTTTCTGCACCTCTCTTACCTCTTTCTGCAGTTCTCTTTCCTCCTTCTGCACCTCTGTTGCTTCTTTATGCTCTTCTCTTGCCTCTTTATGCCTTTTTCTACACCCCTGTTCCCTCTTTCTGCACCTCTGTTGCTTGTTTCTGTATTTCTCTTCCCCTCTTTCTCCATTTTTGTTGCTTCTTTCTGCACTTCTCTTGCCTCTTTCTACATTTCTGTTGCTTCTTTCTGCACTTCTCTAGCCTCTTTCTGCAAACCTCTTGCCTCTTTCTGCACCTCTGTTGCTTCTTTCTGCACTTCTCTTGCTTTTTTCTGCAACTCTCTTGCTTCTTTCTGCAACCCTCTTGCCTGTTGATGCACCATTCTTTCCTCTTTCTGCACCTCTGTTGCTTCTTGCTGCTCTTCTCTTGCCTCTTTATACACCCCTCTTGTGTGTTTCTGCACCACTCTTGCCTCTTCCTGCACCCCTCTTGCCTCTTTCTGCACCCCTGTTGCTTCTTTCTGTACTTCTCCTGCTTCTTTATGTAACTCTCTTGCTTCTTTCTGCCCCCATCTTGCCTCTTTTTGTACACCTCTTCCATCTTTCTACACCTCATTTGCATGTTTCTGCAACTTTCTGGCCTGGTTTTGCAGTTCGATTGCCTCCTTCTGCACCTCTGCTGCTTCTTTCTGCATTTCTCTTGCCTGTTTCTCTACCCCTCTTGTGTGTTTCTACACCTCACTATCCTCTTTCTGCACCTCTCTTGCCTATTTCTGGACTTCTCTTGGTTTTTCTGCACCTCTATTGTGTCTTTCTGCAACTCTCTTGTCTCTTTCATCTCTTCTATTGCTACTTTCTGCACCTCTGTTGCTTCTTTCAGCAATTCTCTAGCCTATTTTTGCACTTCTCTTGCCTGTTTATGCATCTCTCTTGCCTCATTCTGCACCTCTGTTGCTTCTTTCTGCACCCCTCTTACCTCTTTCTGCACCCCTCTTGCCTCTTTCTGCAACCCTCGTCTATTTTTATGCACCCCTCTAGCCTCTTTCTGCACCCCTGTTCCCTCTTTCTGTACCTCTGTTGCTTCTTTCTGCACTTTTATTGCCTCTTCCAGCACCTATGTTGCTTTTTCCTGCACTTCTTTTGCTTCTTTCTGTACCAAGTCTGCTTCTTTCTGCTCCCCTGTTCCCTCTTTCTCCATGTCTCTTGCCTGTTTCTGCACCTCCCTTGCCTCTTTCTGCAGTTCTCTTGCCTCCTTCTGCACCTCTATTGTTTCTTTCTGCACTTCTCTTGCCTCTTTAAGCACCCCTCTTGTGTGTTTCTGCAGCCCTGTTGCATCTTTCTGCACTTCTTTTCCCTCTTTCTGCACCTCTCTTACCTCTTTCTGCAGTTCTATTGCCTCCTTCTGCACCTCTGTTGCTTCTTTCTGCTCTTCTCTTGCCTCTTTATGCACCCCTCTTGTGTGTTTCTGAACCTCACTTGCCTCTTCCTGCACCCCTCTTGCCTCTATCTGCACCCTGTTGCTTCTTTCTGCACTTCTCCTGCTTCTTTCTGTACCTCTTTTGCTTCTTTCTGCCCCCCTCTTGCCTCTTTACGTACCTCTGTTACATCTTTCTGCACCTCATTTGGCTTTTTCTGCAACTTTCTTGCCTCTTTCTGCAGTTCTCTTGCCTCCTTCTGCACCTCTTTTCCTTCTTTCTGCACTTCTCTTGCCTCTTTCTGTGCCCCTCTTGCCTCTTTCTGAACCCCTGTTGCTTCTTTCTGCACTTCTCTTGCTTCTTTCTGTACCTCTTGTGAGAAGTTGGCCTGGTATATGCTGTCCACTAATTATAGTGGGCACCTTGCACCAGTCCAAACAACCCCTTATTGGAGATAGGTTAAAGACAACCTTTATTGAAAGCTATCCTAGTGGTAGCTATGGAGAGCAGCCTTCAGGCTAAGTCTTGAAGGAATGTAAAGCAGCTTGTTTTACCAGTCTATAATCTCTTGAGTGACCAAATGAAAGAGGACCACACCAGGTATATATTCAAAATATATGTATTTATTGCTAAACACACCCCTCTAGTCTCTTTATGAGGCTAGAGTTCGAAGTACATAAGTTATAAGTCAGTTATCAACAGTAATAGCACAAATACACGTTTGAGCCCTAGGGGCGTACCAAACCATATACCAATAAGGTGGTATAAGAACCACGACTGAGCTAGACACAAGGCCTAGAGCCTGTAGAAGTGCTTGGACCACAAGGAACCACCCAAGGTAGTGACAAAGGGGACCCACGGGGGACGCGTGCAGTGTGATAACACAGCCGCGAATCGCCGTTGACTTCTATGGGGAAAGTCGCGGTTGGAATTTTAAAGAAAAGGGACACTTAGAGGAGGACTTGGAGCAAACCCTTTCAGAACTGGGTCGTTCTAGAGTCTATACCCATGGGAGCACCGGAGTACTCGTGTTACCTCACCCAGGGAAGCCGGGTGCATAGGTGTCTTTCGGGGTCGGGTTTCGTCGTCGCTTTCAATGGCGATCTGCTGCAAAGTGCTGCTGGCGACCAAGTCGAAAGTGTTCGGGTGGATCCAAAGGTGGATCGGAGATTTGAAGAACCTGAAAGCAGAGGGGACAGAGTCTGGGTCACTAGCCAGTGACCAGGAAGGCGATGAGCGGATGCCCACCGATGTCGGGTGCTTCAGGTAGGTTGATGCTCGTCTTGACTCTTCAGCCACGAGGTCCAGGAGGCGTCGACGACAACCAGGAGCTGGATTCGAGCTGTCCCATGACGTTTGTCGAGTGCTGAGGTGTCGGCGACCGGATTGGACCCAACAATCCTTGGCAACGGCAAGTCTCGTGGAAATGGAAGAAGGATGGTGGTGCAGACCAGCAAGGTCTGAGGGACTCACTCAGCAAGGGTAAGTCAGGGCACGCCTGGAGCAACCAGGGAAGCTCAAGCAGGATAAGATTGGCCTTTGGGAGGGCCTACTAGCCAACGGACTAGCGACCGTGAAGGAGCCTTGAGTGGACGCACTTGGAGCTGGCTCACGGGACACTCGTGGAGTGGAGGCCAGTGATCTTCAGTGCAGTCGGTACTAGAGGCGGGAGCTACTCGGAGCCCAGAGCACAACTTCGTGGGAGCCCAGGAAGAGGATGCACTTGCAAATGTGCTTGGTGTCCAGGGGTCACGGTTCCACGTTACCCACGACAGCTACGGGCCTCAGCTTTGCTGGGGACTCAGGGCAGCCTCGGGGAAGTCTGGAAATCTGCCTCTGGTGATGCAAAGACTTTGGCGTCCAGCGGGAGCTTCGGCGATGCAGACCGGACAATTGCTTCTTTGGTGCCTGCCAAGCAGGGGAGTCACTCCTTGACCCCAAGGAGATTCTTCAGTCCTCTAATCTTGAAGTAGAGCGTCGAAGGTCCAGGATTCTGTGTCAGAGTTTCGTCCAGGTAAATCTAAAGTCCTAAGGACTGGGGTCCCATTCTTATACTAAGATAGGGGGTTGGACATACTCTGGGGACCCACCTATGGGAGGGTCAGGGCAGAGGGGTGGTTACACCCCTTTCCCTTTGTCCAGTTTCGCGCCAGAGCAGGGGCTGGAGGCCCCTGAGCCGGTTTGAACTGGGGTATGCACAGGGACACCAAATGTGCCCCCAGTGCAGGACTTCAAAGCACCAGAGAGTGCTCCCGCCCAGCCCCAATACACACTATCCTGTCTGGGGAGGTGGTTACACCTCCCTGGGACAGGAAACCTATTGTCCAGGCCTCCCCTGCCGGAGTTTCGGTCAGCAGCAGGAGGCCAGACTCGTGTCTGTGGCAGTGGCATCCATTTTGTGATGCCAGGGCTTGGAAAGAAGTTACCGGGCAGGCCGGTGTGTACATGTCTCTCCCTCTAGAAGGGTGGAATGCTACCCCCGCCGCCAGAACTGGCAGGGGGGTAGTATTCCAAGATGTTTGACGCCAAACACGACATGTTTCCGTGCAGCCATCCCAAAGTTAGCATTTTAACGTGAGGTTATAATGCGCTTAAGAGTATATGGTCAGGCTGCACTACAAACAGCATCAGAGAAGGGTCTCCGAACGCTGCAGAGGGGCCCTGCTCATGCAGGGGCACCCTCTCACATAGGAACCACGCACTCTGCCTTCAGGATTGATAAGGCCTGCCATAGGAGTGACTTATAGGTTTATATGTGTGTATGGATGTAGTGATATAGGTAACCTATATCACAGTAAGGGGTGCATGCACCACCTTACCCAGGCTGCAGTAGCAGACCTGTGGTGTCATTTTGGATGGCCTTCCAGGGGTGGCACAATACATGCTGCAGCCCCTGGTAGGCCTCTGAGGTACCTATGCCCTGGGTACATAGTATACCATATACTAGGGACTTATAAGGGCACTCCAGATTCCAATCAGAGATGTGCCTAAGGCACATGGAAACCATTTTATAGAGGAAGCAGATAGACGGGGGCCCTAAGTAGCAGGATCCCAGTCCAACTAAGTCATAAACCAGCAAAACACCAGGAAAAAAGTGGGGGCAACCATATAGTCAGATTCCACCTTCCTACACCTCTCTTGCTTCTTTCTTTTTTTTTTTTGGTGTCCTCATTCTGCCAACTTCTTGCTAGATCGTACTCTAATCCTCTTGGTCTGACGGGGAGACAAGACAAGAGACCAAAGAGGAAAAAAGAGTAGTATCCTACAAGCATGCTGCTGTTTCCACTTCCATCTCCTTTACGTACTGGGACCACCGGAGGATAGGAGATACCATGGCCAACGGCATGATTGGCTTAATCATTGGACTCACTTGCATTCTCTCTCCACTTTACCAATGGGGCCCAAATCTTATCTTTGCTTCTTGGATCGCAAGCCATATCAGACTAACTTGTGTATATGATGTTCTGTACCCCTGTTCCATCGTTCTGCACCTCATTTGCCAGTTTCTGCAACTTTTTGCCTGCTTCTGCAGTTCTCTTGCCTCCTTCTGCACCTCTGTTGCTTCTTTCTGCACTTCTCTTGCCTGTTTCTGTACCCCTCTTGTGTGTTTGTACACCTCACTTGCATCTTTCTGGACTTCTCTTGGTTTTTCTGCACCTCTCTTGTTTCTTTCTGCAACTCTCTTGTCTCTTTCATCACTTCTCTTGCTACTTTCTGCACCTCTGTTGCTTCTTTCAGCACTTCTCTAGCCTCTTTTTGCACTTTTCTTTCCTGTTTCTGCACCTCCTTTTCCTCTTTCTGCACCTCTGTTGCTTCTTTCTGCACCCCTCTTGCCTCTTTCTGCACCCCTCTTGCCTCTTTATGCAACTCTCTTCCCTTTTTCTGCACCTCTCTTGCCTTTTTCTACACCCCTGTTCCCTCTTTCTGTACCTCTGTTGCTTGTTTCTGCATTTCTCTTGCCTCTTTCTCCAATTTTGTTGCTTCTTTCTGCACTTCTCTTGCCTCTTTCTACATTTCTGTTGCTTCATTCTGCACTTCTCTAGCCTCTTTCTGTAAACCTCTTGCCTCTTTCTGCACCTCTGTTGCCTCTTTCTGCACCTCTGTTGCTTCTTTCTGCACTTCTCTTGCTTTTTTCTGCAACTCTCTTGCTTCTTTCTGCAACCCTTTTGCCTGTTGCTGCACCATTCTTTCCTCTTTCTGCACCTCTCTTGCTTCTTTCTGCATCTGTTGCCTCTCTTGCCCTCTTTATGCACCTCTCTCGTGTGTTTCTGCACCTCTCTTGCCTCTTCCTGCACCCCTCTTGCCTCTTTCTGCACCCCTGTTGCTTCTTTCTGTACTTCTCCTGCTTCTTTCTGCACTTCTCTTGCCTCTTTCTGCACTTTTCTTGCCTCTTTTTGTACCTCTGTTGCTTCTTTCTGCACTTCTCTTGCTTTTTTATGCACCTCTCTTGCTTCTTTCTGATCCCCTCTTGCCTGTTTTTGCACCCCTCTTTCCTCTTTCTGCACCTCTCTTGCCTGTTTCTGCAACTCTTTTGCCTCTTTCTGAGGTTCTCTTGCCTACTTCTGCACCTCTGTTGCGTCTTTCTGCACCCCTTGCCTGTTTCTGCACCTTACTTGCCTCTTTCTGCACTTTTATTGCTTTTTTCTGCAGCTCTTTTGTTTCTTTCTGCAACTCTCTTCTCTCTTTCATCACTTCTCTTGCTTCTTTCTGCAAATCTGCTGCTTCTTTCAGCACTTCTCTTGCCTCTTTCTGCACTTCTCTGCTTCTTTCTGCTATTCTCTTGCCTCTTTATGCAACCCTCTTGTGTATTTCTGCACCTCACTTGCCTCTTCCTGCACTCCTCTTGCCTCTTTCTGCACACCTGTTGCTTCTTTCTGCAATTCTCTTACTTCTTTCTGTACCTCTCTTGCTTCTTTCTGCCCCCATCTTGCCTCTTTCTGTACACCTGTTCCATCTTTCTGCACCTCATTTGCCTGTTTCTGCACCTTTCTTGCCTGTTTCTGCAGTTCTCTTGCTTACTTCTGTACCTCTGCTGCTTCTTGCTGCACTTCTCTTGCCTGTTTCTCTACCCCTCTTGTGTGTTTCTACACCTCACTTGCCTCTTTCTGCACCTCTCTTGCCTCTTTCTGCACCTCACTTGCCTATTTCTGGACTTCTCTTGGTTTTTCTGCACCTCTCTTGTTTCTTTCTGCAACTCTCTTGTCTCTTTCATTTCTTCTCTTGCTACTTTCTGCACCTCTGTTGCTTCTTTCAGCACTTCTCTAGCCTCTTTTTGCACTTCTCTTGCAAGTTTCTGCATCTCTCTTTCCTCTTTCTGCACCTCTGTTGCTTCTTTCTGTACCCCTCTTACCTCTGTCTGCACCCCTCTTGCCTCTTTCTGCAACCCTCTTCTATTTTTCTGCACCCCTATTGCCTCTTTCTGCACCCCTGCTCCCTCTTTCTGCACCTCTGTTGTTTCTTTCTGCACTTTTATTGCCTCTTCCAGCACCTCTGTTGCTTTTTCCTGCACTTCTTTTGCTTCTTTTTGTACCACTCATGCTTCTTTCTGCTCCCCTGTTCCCTCTTTCTCCACGTCTCTTGCCTGTTTCTGCACCTCACTTGCCTCTTTCTGCAGTTCTCTTGCCTCCTTCTGCACCTCTATTGTTTCTCTCTGTACTTCTCTTGCCTCTTTAAGCACCCCTCTTGTGTGTTTCTGCACCCCTGTTGCCTCTTTCTGCACTTCTGTTGCTTCTTTCTGCACCTCTGTTGCTTCTTTCTGAACCCCTGTTGCCCGTTTCGGCACCCCTTTTTCCTCTTCCTGCACCTCTCTTGCCTGTTTCTGCAACTCTATTGCCTCTTTCTGAAGTTCTCTTGCCTACTTCTACACCTCTGTTGCGTCTTTATGCTCTTCTCTTTATGCACCCTTCTTGTGTGTTTCTGAACCTCACTTGCCTCTTCCTGCACCCCTCTTGCCTTCATCTGCACCCCGTTGCTTCTTTCTGCACTTCTCCTGCTTCTTTCTGTACCTCTCTTGCTTCTTTCTGTCCCCCTCTTGCCTCTTTCTGTATCCCTGTTCCATCTTTCTGCACCTCATTTGCCTTTTTCTGCAACTTTCTTGCCTGTTTCTGCAGTTCTCTTGCCTCCTTCTGCACCTCTTTTGCTTCTTTCTGCACTTCTCTTGCCTCTTTCTGTACCCCTCTTGCCTCTTTCTGAACCCCTGTTGCTTTTTTCTGCACTTCTCTTGCTTCTTTCTGTGCCTCTCTTGCTTCTTTCTTTTTTTTTGGTGTCCTCATTCTGACAACTTTCTTGCTAGATCGTACTCTAATCCCTCTGGGTCTGACGGGGGAGACAAGGCAAGAGACCAAAAGAGGGAAAAAAAAGAGTAGTATCCCACAAGCATACTGCTGTTTCCACTTCCATCTCCTTTACGTACTGGGACCACTGGAGGATAGGAGATACCATGGCCAACAGCATGATTGGCTTAATCATTGGACTGACTTGCATTCTCTCTCCACTTTACCAATGGGGCCCAAATCTTATCTTTGCTTCTTGGATCTCAAGCAATATCAGACTCACTTGTGTATATGATGTTCTGTACCCCTGTTCCATCGTTCTGCACCTTATTTGCCTGTTTCTGCAACTTTTTGCCTGCTTCTGCAGTTCTCTTGCCTCCTTCTGCACCTCTGTTGCTTCTTTCTGCACTTCTCTTGCCTGTTTCTGTACCCCTCTTGTGTGTTTGTACACCTCACTTGCATCTTTCTGGACTTCTCTTGGTTTTTCTGCACCTCTCTTGTTTCTTTCTGCAACTCTCTTGTCTCTTTCATAACTTTTCTTGCTTCTTTCAGCACTTCTCTAGCCTCTTTTTGCACTTCTCTTGCCTGTTTCTGCACCTCTCTTTCCTCTTTCTACACCTCTGTTGCTTCTTTCTGTACCCCTCTTGCCTCTTTCTGCATCCCTCTTGCCTCTTTCTGCAACTCTCTTCCCTTTTTCTGCACCTCTCTTGCCTTTTTCTACACCACTGTTCCCTCTTTCTGCACCTCTGTTGCTTGTTTCTGCATTTCTCTTGCCTCTTTCTCCATTTTTGTTGCTTCTTTCTGCACTTCTCTTGCCTCTTTCTACATTTCTTTTGCTACTTTCTGCACTTCTCTAGCCTCTTTCTGCAAACCTCTTGCCTCTTTCTGCACCTCTGTTGCTTCTTTCTGCACTTCTCTTGCTTTTTTCTGCAACTCTCTTGCTTCTTTCTGCAACCCTCTTGCCTGTTGCTGCACCATTCTTTCCTCTTTCTGCACCTCTCTTGCTTCTTTCTGCACCCCTGTTGCCTATATCTGCACTCGTCTTCCCTCTTTCTGCACCTCTCACGTCTCTTCGTGCACCTCTCTTGTCTCTTTCTGCACCTCTCTTGCCTATTTCTGCAGTTCTGTTGCTTCTTTCTGCACCTCTGTTGCTTCTTTCTGCACTTCTCTTGCCTCTTTCTGCACTTTTCTTTCCTCTTTTTGTACCTCTGTTGCTTCTTTCTGCACTTCTCTTGCTTTTTTATGTACCTCTCTTGCCTCTTTCTGAACCCCTCGTGTCTGTTTTTGCACCCCTCTTTCCTCTTTCTGCACCTCTCTTGCCTGTTTCTGCAACTCTTTTGCCTCCTTCTGAGGTTCTCTTGCCTACTTCAGCACTTCTGTTGCGTCTTTCTGCACTTCTCTTGCCTGTTTCTGCACCTTACTTGCCTCTTTCTGCACTTTTATTGCTTTTTTCTGCACCTCTTTTGTTTCTTTCTGCAACTCTCTTCTCTCTTTCATCACTTCTCTTGCTTCTTTCTGCAAATCTGTTGCTTCTTTCAGCACTTCTCTTGCCTCTTTCTGCACCTCACTTGCATCTTCCTATGACCCCTCTTGCCTCTTTCTGCACACCTGTTGCTTCTTTCTGTACTTCTCCTACTTATTTCTGTACCTCTCTTGCTTCTTTCTGCCCTTCTCTTGCCTCTTTCTGTACACCTGTTCCATCTTTCTGCACCTCATTTGCCTGTTTCTGCAACTTGCTTGCCTGTTTCTGCAGTTCTCTTGCCTCCTTCTGTACCTCTGCTGCTTCTTGCTGCACTTCTCTTGCCTGTTTCTCTACAATTCTTGCGTGTTTCTGTACCTCACTTGCCTCTTTCTGCACCTCTCACATCTCTTCGTGCACCTCTCTTGTCTCTTTCTGCACCTCTCTTGCCTATATGTTCAGTTCTGTTTCTTCTTTCTGCACCTCTGTTGCTTCTTTCTGCACTTCTCTTGCCTCTTTCTGCACTTTTCTTGCCTCTTTTTGTACCTCTGTTGCTTCTTTCTGTACTTCTCTGGCTTTTTTATGCACTTCTCTTGCTTCTTTCTGAACCCCTCTTGCCTGTTTTTGCACCCCTCTTTCCTCTTTCTGCACCTCTCTTTCTGAGGTTCTCTTGCCTACTTCTGCACCTCTGTTGCGTCTTTATGCTCTTCTCTTGCCTCTTTATGCACCCTTCTTGTGTGTTTCTGAACCTCACTTGCCTCTTCCTGCACCCCTCTTGCCTCTTTCTGCACCCTGTTGCTTCTTTCTGCACTTCTCATGCTTCTTTCTGTACCTCTCTTGCTTCTTTCTGCCCCTTGCCTCTTTCTCTACCCCTGTTCCATCTTTCTGCACCTCATTTGCCTTTTTCTGTAACTTTCCTGCCTGTTTCTGCAGTTCTCTTGCCTCCATCTGCACCTCTTTTGCTTCTTTCTGTACTTCTCGTGCCTCTTTCTGTACCCCTCTTGCCTCTTTCTGAACCCCTGTTGCTTTTTTCTGCACTTCTCTTGCTTCTTTCTGTGCCTCTCTTGCTTTTTTCTTTTTTTTTTGGTGTCCTCATTCTGCCAACTTTCTTGCTAGATCGTACTCTAATCCCTCTGGGTCTGACGGGGGAGACAAGACAAGAGACCAAAAGAGGGGAAAAAAAGCGTAGTATCCTACAAGCATACTGCTGTTTCCACTTCCATTTCCTTTATGTACTGGGACCACTGGAGGATAGGAGATACCATGGCCAACAGCATGATTATCTTAATCATTGGACTGACTTGCATTCCCTCTCCATTTTACCAATAGGGCCTGTAGGAGAGTAGGATCTGCCTCTTATGTTGCCCCCACTTTTTTTCTGATGTTACACTGGTTTCTGGCTATAGTCCGGCTGTATCCCTGCCAATCAGGGCCCCAGCCTCTCTGTTCTCTCTAAACGATTTGGAGTGCACTCTAGGTGCACTAGTGATTGGATACTGTGGTGCCTTATGAGTCCCTAGTATATGGTACCTTAGGTGCCAAGGGCATAGGTACTTCACAGGCCTACCAGGGGCTGAAGCATGTATTATGCCGCCCCTGGGAAGCAGACTAAATCTGACACTACAGGCCTGCTACTGCAGCCTGGGTGAGGTGGTGCTAGCACTCCTCACTGAGGTATAGGTTCCCTATACCTCTCCCACACACACATATAAACCTATCAGTCACCCCTAAGGCAGGCCCTATCCATCCTGAGGGCAGGGTGCTTGGCTTGTATGTGAGGGGGTGCCTCTGCCTGAGCAGGGCCCCTCTGCAGCTCTCAGAGTCCATTCTCTGGTGCTGTTTGTGGATGTGGTTAAACCATATACTCTTAAGTGCATTATATCCTCGCGGTAAAATGCTAACTTTGGTATGGCTGCATCAAAACATGTCGTGTTTGGTGTCAAACATCTTGGAATACTACCCCCCCCCCCGCCAGTCCTGGCGGCGGGGGTAGCATTCCACCCTTCTAGAGGGATAGACATGTACCTACGGTGGAAACACGGTAGAATCCTGAAGAGCCCTGGCATCACAAAATGGATGCCACCAGTCACAGACACCAGGCTGCCCTCCTGCTGATGACCGAAACTCACAGTGGAGGAAGCCCAACAAAAGGTATCCTGTCACAGGGAGGTGTAACCACCTCCCAGACAGGGTTTAGTGTATTGGAGCTGGGTGGGTGCACTCTTAGAGTGCTTTGAAGTCCTGCACTGGGGGAGCAGAAGGCTCCTCTGTGCATATGCCAGTCCAAACCGGCTCAGGGGCTACCTGCCCCTGCTCTGGCACGAAACTGGACAAAGGGAAGTGGGTGTAACCACCCACTCCCCTGACCCTCCCATAGGTGGGGTCATAGAGCTAGTCCCTCCCTTCTTTACAGTATAAGATAGGGAGCCCTTGAACTTGTAAGTTAGATTTCCCTGGACGACGCTCTACAAGAAGAATCCTGGACCTTCGACATTCCACTACCTTTGGAAGACTGAAGAATCTCGCTTGGAGTCAAGGAGTGACTCCCCTGCTTGGCAGGCACCAAAAACTACAAATGACGGTCGCAAACTATGCCACTCCCGCCGGAGTCCGAAGTCCCTGCAGCCCAAGAAGTGGATTTCCTGACTTCTCAAAGGCCATCGTGAGTCCCCAGTGAAGCTGAGGCCAGTGGACCCCAAGAGTAACGAGGAACCGCGACCCCTGGGTACCGTGCACTATTGTCGAGTGCAACCCCTTCACAATGGTCCACGAACTTGTGCTTTGGACCACATGTGGTCCCAGCCTCCAGCAGAAATCTCTCCTAAGATCAGAGGCCTCCCACATCCTGAGTGACCGTGGGCCCCTGTGAGTGAATCCTCGTGAGGCATCTTTGCGATCCCTTGCCAGCCGGCTTGTGGGTCCCCAGAAGACTTTCTAAAGATACCAAAGGGCTCCCCTGGTTGCTCCAGGCCTGCCCTGACTTACCCTTGCTGGGTGAGTCCCACAGACCTTGCTGGTCTGCACCATTGCCTCTTCACACTTTCCCCGAGACTTGCTGTTACCAAAACTTATTGGCTCTGATCGAGTTGCCGACACCGCAGTAAGCTGCAAACATTGTGGGACACACCGAATCCAGCTCCTGGTTGTCATCGACGCCTCCTGGTCCTTGTGGCTGAAGAGTCAAGGCAACCGCGAATGACCTGAATCCTGCGACGACGGTGGGCATCCATCTTCCTTGCCCCGAGTCACTGCCAGGTGACTTTGAACACTGTCCCCTCTGCTTTCAGGTCTTCCATCTTCTGAATCCAGGCTTGGATTCCTCCGGACACTTCTCCTGTCGCCGCAAGCAGCAAGTCTTCACTGGCTCCCATTGAAAACGACGCCGCGACCCGACACCAAAGAAAACCTATGCACCCGGCTCCCCTGGGTGAGGTAACGTCAGCACTACGGTGCTCCTGTGGGTGTGGGCCCTAGAACTACTTACCCTGTAAGTGACTTGCTTGTAGCTTCCCTAGAAGTGTCCTAAAACTCTTACTTTCCAAGTGCGACTATCGCACTGACACACCGCGTCCAACTCCCTTGCAATCCTATCTGTAACCGTATCCTTCAACTCGTACTGAGTCCGATCGGTGTGTTCGCCTCGAACACGTAAGGGACCTTTAACATTGAAATCTCAATCGCGTCTGAGTGCATAGACTCGCACAGGACTCGCACCGGTGCCAGGTCACCGCGTCCGTCCCCTGTGGGTCTCCTACAACTACCTGGGGTGGTTCTTGGGGGTCCCTCGATTCTAGATGCCCTAGACCTAGGTCTAGCAAACTAAGATTGTGATTTTTGATTGTGCTTAACTTATTTTGATAACATTTGACTTGTACATATGTTCCTGACTTCTAATCTCATAAAGAGATTAGTAGAGAGTTGTGTATTAATAAATACATATATATTTGATATATATACCTGTGTGGTGTCTTTTCATTTGGTGATTCAAGAGATTGTGTGGTAAAACAAGCTGCTTTACATTCCTTCAAGACTTAGCCTGAAGGCTGCTCTCCACAGCTACCACTAGGATAGCTTTCTATAAAGGTTGTCTTAAACCTATCTACCATAAGAGTCGAATTGTACTGGTGCAAGGTGTCCACTTTAATTAGTGAACAGCATATACCAGGCCAACTTCTCACATTGGTGGGCAGCGGTGGGATTCCAGCTTGCTATTGTTTTACCAGAAAATCTCTATTTGAATTACTAACTGAAAACCACTATAGGTACTTAAGGTACATATAAAGTCAAGCTTAGTATCAATAAGTTCTATTGAACTTAGAGCTGTGTGCCAAGGGATAGCACACCCTTTCTACAGCTCAAGCTAGGATCAGTAGGCCACAAACTAGTGTAGGTAGTACAACACTGCACAACACTAGAATGTCCTTAAAAGGTGGAGCCAGTGGGTCCACCCAGCCTCAGTATAAGGACATGGCTTTCTCTGACTTGAGAGCCATGTGTGTTGAAAGACACCTGAAGCTAGGACAGAGTCCCTCCACACTACACCTGATAGATCTGCTGACAGCAGATGATCTTAGATTGGCTCTAGGAGCTAATGGGTCTGAATCAGGGGGTGGGTCAATTACAGTGTCTGGGTCAGATGATGAAAATCAGAATGACCAGGACTCTGTGATTGAAGGGCCAGGCTCCAGAGGGCCTGAAAAGGACAGAGGAATTCTCCCTAAGAGAACTGACAGAGTGGATGAGAGGCACAGATCCCCTTCCAGTGAATCTGACCACTCCTATCACTCTGGCAGAGAATTTGTCCATCAGAGGAACTCATACTTTCCCATAAGAGAGATCTCCTCTGAAAGAATGTGCAAACTACTCCAGTATGAGGAAGCACGAGTTGCCCTCAGAACCAAGCAGTTGGCACTGGATAGGGAAGCCCTGGAGATCCAGAGAGCTTCTAGAAGAGAGGGGTTAGAACCCCTTGGTGGCAGCAACAGTGTCCCTAGAGGCAGGGAGTATATCCCAGACCATAGGAACCTGAGAGCAAGGTTGTTCCTCCCTACCAGAGTGGGGATGATATCCACAAGTGGATAACTGCTATGGAGAGGGCCTGTAGAGTACAGCAGGTCCCCCAAAAGCAGTGGGCAGCAATCTTGTGGCTCTCCTTTTCAGATAAAGGTAGAGACAAGCTCCTTACTGTTAGAGAAGAGGATGCTGACGATTATGAAGTCCTGAAGAGTGCACTAATAGATGGGTTTGGCTTAACCACTGAGCAGTACAGGTTGAAGTTCAGAGACACCCAGAAGGCACAGACTCAGGACTGGACTGACTTTGTTGATTGTGCAACCAAGGCTCTAGAGGGTTGGCTAGTTGGCAGTAGGGTTACTGATTTCAAAGGATTGTATAATCTGATAATGAGAGAACAGATCCTTAATAATTGCCAGAACCAGTTGTTGCATCAGTACCTGGTGGACTCTGATCTGACCACTCCCCAAGAATTGGGAAAGAAGGCAGACAAATGGGTCAGAACCAGGGTGAGGCAGAAACCCCAGAACCAAGGGGGTGACACCAAGAAGCAAGATCCTAAGGGCTCTGAGAAAGGTGGGGATAAGTCAAAAGACCAGAAGTCTTCACAAGGGCCCCAAAAATCTGCATCTGGTGGGGAGTCACAATCCAACAAGGGAAAAGGC
Source organism: Calotriton arnoldi (assembly GCA_963921515.1). Classification (NCBI taxonomy): domain Eukaryota; kingdom Metazoa; phylum Chordata; class Amphibia; order Caudata; family Salamandridae; genus Calotriton; species Calotriton arnoldi. The sequence continues at coordinate 27,765 of CAWUFW010021191.1, forward strand.
CAAAAGAAGCCCTGGTGCAAATTCTGTAAACAGAAAGGGCACTGGACTTCTGATTGCAACAAGTCCAAAGAACAAACCACCCCCACTCCTGCCCCTAAGGCAACTGTTCCCCCTAGCTCAGCTACTGGTGGAGGTGGTACACAGACTAAGGGTTTAGTAGGGTTGACCCTGGGCTCTGAATTGGACTCTGACCTAGTCAGGGTACCCACTCAGGCAATGCTGATTTGTGAGGGAGACCTTAATATGTCCTTCCTAGTGAGTCCCAGTAATCTGGGCAAATACAAACAGCAGCCTGTAATAAATGGCAAACAGGCTTTGGCATTTAGGGACACAGGTGCTAGTGTCACCATGGTGGCAGAGGATCTTGTGGACCCTAACCAGATCATCCTGGGCGAAATGTACCAGGTGACCAATGCGAGCAACGTCAAGACCAACCATAGTCTGGCAGTTGTGAATTTCTCCTGGGGAGGGGTAACTGGCCTCAAGAAGGTTGTAGTCAGTGCAGACCTCCCTGTCGAATGTCTATTGGGCAATGATCTAGAGACTTCAGCCTGGTCTGAAGTAGAGTTATGGACTCATGCTGAGATGTTGGGCATCCCTGCAGAGGTGTTTGCTGTGACCAGGTCACAAGCAAGAATGCATGACACTGAACCAGCTCTGGATCCTGGAACAATGGACCAGATGCTTCCCAAGAGGAGGAGCAGTAGGGTAAAGGCAGTGCCTTCCCCTCTGTCTCAGATCACAGATTCACCCCCAGAGGGAGGTGAAGCAGATCCTGAAGAAGGAACTGCCCCAGAGGGACTTGAGCCTGATCAGGTTGAGTTCTTGGGGGCAGGGGGCCCTTCTAGGGAAGATCAGAGTAAGGAGCAACAGTGCTGCCCCTCTCTTGAACCCCTCAGACAGCAGGCTGCTGCTGAGGCTGCTGGGAGTGCAAGTGGGTCCCATAAAGTTTATTGGGATGAGGGACTCCTATATTCTGAGGGTAGAGACCCAGCCCCTGGAGCCACCAGGAGGTTGGTAATACCTCAGAAGTTTAGGGGCTCCTCTTGACCTTAGCACATGATATCCCTTTAGCAGGTCACTTGGGCCAAAACAAGACCTGGGACAGGCTTGTTCCACATTTTCATTGGCCACATATGTCAGAGGACACAAGGGAGTTTTGTCACTCCTGTGTCACTTGCCAAGCCAGTGGTAAGGCAGGTGGCACAACAAAGGCCCCCTGATACCACTACCTGTGGTGGGGGTACCCTTTGAAAGGGTAGGGATTGAAATTGTTGGTCCCCTTGACCCTCAAACTGCATCTGGGCACAGATTTATCCTGGTGGTAGTGGATCATGCCACCAGGCACCCAGAGGCAATTCCTCTGAGGACCACCACAGCCCCTGTGGTGGCAAGAGCCCTCATTGGAGTTTTCTCCAGAGTGGGTTTCCCAAAGGAGGTCATCTCTGACAGAGGTACTAACTTCATGTCAGGATATCTAAAAGCAACGTGGAAGGAGTGTGGTGTAACTTATAAGTTCACCACTCCCTATCACCCACAATGCAATGGGTTGGTTAAACGTTTCAACAAAACCCTGAAGGGAATGATTAAAGGACTCCCAGAGAAGCTTAGGCGGAAATGGGACCTTCTTCTTCCTTGCCTTCTATTTGCATACAGAGAAGTTCCACAGAAGGGGGTTGGTTACAGCCCATTTGAGCTTCTGTTTGGGCATCCTGTGAGAGGTCCACTGTGTTTGGTAAAAGAGGGCTGGGAGTTACCTCTCAAGCCCCCCAAACAAGATGTGATGGACTATGTACTTGGTCTCCGCTCCCGGATGGCTGAGTACATGAAAAAGGCAACCAAAAACCTGGAGGCCAGCCAAGAATTACAAAAAGCTTGGCATGACCAAAAGGCTGTACTGACTGTATACCAGCCAGGACAGAAAGTGTGGGTGTTGGAGCCTGTGGCCCCAGCAGCCCTCCAGGACAAGTGGAGTGGCCCCCATACAATAGTTGAGCAGAAGGGAGAAGTCACCTATCTGGTGAATCTTGGAACTCCCAGGAGCCCCCTGAGGGTGCTCCATGTCAACAGATTAAAGCCATATGTTGACAGGGCTAACATGGGCTTGCTCATGGCAACTGATGAGGACCAGGAGGAGGAGAGTGACCCTCTCCCTCACCTGCTCTCTCAGAACCCTGATGATGGGTCAGTCGATGGTGTTGCTTTGGCAAGCAGCCTCACTGACCATCAGCAAACTGAGTGCAGACAGGTTCTGCAACAGTTTAGACATATGTTTAGCCTGACCCCTAGTCAGACTACCTGGTGCACACATGAGGTGGACACTGGAGACAGTCTGCCTGTCAAGAATAAAATCTACAGGCAACCTGACCATGTCAGGGACGGTATCAAGACTGAAGTCCAGAAAATGTTGGAGCTAGGTGTAATTGAGCCTTCAGATAGCCCTTGGGCTAGCCCAGTAGTCCTGGTACCCAAGCCTCATACCCAGGGAGGTAAGAAAGAGATGAGGTTTTGTGTAGACTACAGAGGCCTCAATGCAGTCACTAGGACTGATGCCTATCCCATACCAAGGGCAGATGAGCTGATTGATACTTTGGCCTCAGCCAAGTATCTAAGCACATTTGACCTGACAGCTGGCTACTGGCAGATCAGATTAGCTGATGATGCAAAAGCCAAAACAGCATTTTCGACCCTGGTGGGCACTACCACTTTGTGGTGATGCCCTTTGGATTGAAGAATGCACCTGCCACTTTCCAGAGGTTGGTGAATAAAGTTCTGGCAGGAATGGAAACTTATTGCTCAGCTTATCTAGATGATATTGCTGTCTTTAGTACCTCCTGGCAGGATCACCTGGTCCACCTCAGGAATGTTTTGGAGGCTCTGCAGAAAGCAGGCCTCACTATCAAGGCCACCAAGTGCCAGATAGGACAGAGTCAGGTTGTGTACCTGGGCCACCTTGTGGGTGGAGGCCAGGTTCAACCTTTACAGAGCAAAATCCAAACCATAATGGAATGGGTTGCTCCAACCACCCAGAGACAGGTGAGAGCCTTCTTAGGCCTGACTGGGTACTATAGGAGGTTTGTCAAGGGATATGGATCTATAGTGACCCCCTTGAATGATCTGACCTCAAAGAAAATGCCAAAAAGGTTCAGTGGACAGCTAGCTGTCAAAAGGCATTTGAAGACCTAAAGCAGGCCATGTGCACTGCCCCGATCTTACAGAGTCCAGACTACACCAAAAAGTTCATTGTCCAAACAGATGCTTCTGAGCTGGGTGTGGGAGCTGTACTGTCTCAACTGAATGATGAAGGTCAAGACCAGCCAGTAGCTTTCATTAGCAGAAGGCTGACCCCTAGAGAGAAACGTTGGTCAGCTATAGAGAGGAGGCCTTTGCTGTGGTGTGGGCCCTGAAGAAGCTGAGGCCATACTTGTTTGGCACTCACTTCATAGTTCAGACTGACCACAAGCCCCTCCTATGGCTTAAGCAGATGAAAGGTGAAAACCCAAAACTTTTGAGGTGGTCCATTTCCCTACAGGGGATGGACTATACAGTGGAACATAGACCTGGGACCCAACATGCCAATGCAGATGGACTCTCAAGGTATTTCCACTTTGAACACGAAGACTCAACTGGTCAAGGTTAGTTTAGTGTCCCTGCGTTTGGGGGGTTGTGTAGGAGAGTAGGATCTGCCTCTTATGTTGCCCCCACTTTTTTCTGATGTTACACTGGTTTCTGGCTATAGTCCGGCTGGATCCCTGCCAATCAGGGCCCCAGCCTCTCTGTTCTCTCTAAACGATTTGGAGTGCACTCTAGGTGCACTAGTGATTGGATACTGTGGTGCCTTATGAGTCCCTAGTATATGGTACCTTAGGTGCCAAGGGCATAGGTACTTCACAGGCCTACCAGGGGCTGAAGCATGTATTATGCCACCCCTGGGAAGCAGACTAAATCTGACACTACAGGCCTGCTACTGCAGCCTGGGTGAGGTGGTGCTAGCACTCCTCACTGAGGTATAGGTTCCCTATATCTCTCCCACACACACATATAAACCTATCAGTCACCCCTAAGGCAGGCCCTATCCAATCCTGAGGGCAGGGTGCTTGGCTTCTATGTGAGGGGGTGCCTCTGCCTGAGCAGGGCCCCTCTGCAGCTCTCAGAGTCCATTCTCTGGTGCTGTTTGTGGATGCGGTTAAACCATATACTCTTAAGTGCATTATATCCTCGCGGTAAAATGCTAACTTTGGTATGGCTGCATCAAAACATGTCGTGTTTGGTGTCAAACATCTTGGAATACTACCCCCCACCAGTCCTGGCGGCGGGGGTAGCATTCCACCCTTCTAGAGGGATAGACATGTACCTACGGTGGAAACACTGTAGAATCCTGAAGAGCCCTGGCATCACAAAATGGATGCCACCAGTCACAGACACCGGGCTGCCCTCCTGCTGATGACCGAAACTCGCAGTGGAGGAAGCCCAACAAAGGTATCCTGTCACAGGGAGGTGTAACCACCTCCCAGACAGGGTTTAGTGTATTGGGGCTGGGTGGGTGCACTCTTAGAGTGCTTTGAAGTCCTGCACTGGGGGAGCAGAAGGTTCCTCTGTGCATATGCCAGTTCAAACCGGCTCAGGGGCTACCTGCCCCTGCTCTGGCGTGAAACTGGACAAAGGGAAGTGGGTGTAACCACCCACTCCCCTGTCCCTCCCATAGGTGGGGTCATAGAGCTAGTCCCTCCCTTCTTTACAGTATAAGATAGGGAGCCCTTGAGCTTGTAAGTTAGATTTCCCTGGACGACGCTCTACAAGAAGAATCCCGGACCTTCGACGTTCCACTACCTTTGGAAGACTGAAGAATCTCCCTTGGAGTCAAGGAGTGACTCCCCTGCTTGGCAGGCACCAAAAACTACAAACAACAGTCGCAAACTACGCCGCTCCCGCCGGAGTCCGAAGTCCCTGCAGCCCAAGAAGTAGATTTCCTGACTTCGCATAGGCCATCGTGAGTCCTCAGCGAAGCTGAGGCCAGTGGACCCCAAGAGTAACGAGGAACCGCGACCCCTGGGTACCGTGCACTATTGTCGAGTGCAACCCCTTCACAACGTTCCACGAACTTGTGCTTCAGACCACGTGTGGTCCCAGCCTCCAGCAGGAATCTCTCCTAAGATCAGAGGCCTACCACGTGTCGAGTGACCGTGGGCCCCTGTGAGTGAATCCTCCCGAGGCGTCTTCGCGATCCCTTGCCAGCTGGCTTGTGGGTCCCCAGAAGACTTTCTAAAGATACCAAAGGGCTCCCCTGGTTGCTCCAGGCCTGCCCTGACTTACCCTTGCTGGGTGAGTCCCACAGACCTTGCTGGTCTGCGCCATTGCCTCTTCACACTTTCCCCGAGACTTGCTGTTACCAAAGATTATTGGCTCCGATTGAGTTGCCGACACCGTCGTAAGCTGCAAACATCGTGGTTCACACCGAATCCAGCTCCTGGTTGTCGTCGACGCCTCCTGGACCTCGTGGCTGAAGAGTCAAGGCAACTGCGAACGACATGAATCCTGCGACAACGGTGGGTATCCATCTTCCTTGCCCAGAGTCACTGCCAAGTGACTTTGAACACTGTCCCCTCTGCTTTCAGGTCTTCCATCTTCTGAATCCAGGCTTGGATTCCTCCGGACACTTCTCCTGTCGCCGCAAGCAGCAAGTCTTCACTGGCTCCCATTGAAAACGATGCCGCGACCCGACACCAAAGAACACCTATGCACCCGGCTCCCCTGGGTGAGGTAACTTCAGCACTACGGTGCTCCTGTGGGTGTGGGCCCTAGAACTACTTACCCTGTAAGTGACTTGCTTGTAGCTTCCCTAGAAGTGTCCTAAAACTCTTACTTTCCAAGTGCGACTATCGCGCTGACTCGTACATGGTTCGCGTCTGTGTTAGACACACCGCGTCCAACTCCCTTGCAATCCTATCTGTAACCGTAATCTTCGACTCGTACTGAGTCCGATCGGTGTGTTCGCCTCGAACACGCAAGGGACCTTTAACATTGAAATCTCAATCGCGTCTGAGTGCATAGACTCGCACAGGACTCGCACCGGTGCCAGGTCACCGCGTCCGTCCCCTGTGGGTCTCCTACAACTACCTGGGGTGGTTCTTGGGGTCCCTCGATTCTAGATGCCCTAGACCTAGGTCTAGCAAACTAAGATTGTGATATTCGATTGTGCTTAACTTATTTTGATAACATTTGACTTGTACATATGTTCCTGACTTCTAATCTCATAAAGAGATTAGTAGAGAGTTGTTTATTAATAAATACATATATATTTGATATATATACCTGTGTGGTGTCTTTTCATTTGGTGATTCAAGAGATTGTGTGGTAAAACAAGCTGCTTTACATTCCTTCAAGACTTAGCCTGAAGGCTGCTCTCCACAGCTACCACTAAGATAGCTTTCTATAAAGGTTGTCTTAAACCTATCTACCATAAGAGTCGAATTGTACTGGTGCAAGGTGTCCACTTTAATTAGTGAACAGCATATACCAGGCCAACTTCTCACAGGGCCCAAATCTTATCTTTGCTTCTTGGATCTCAAGCCATATCAGACTCACTTGTGTATATGGTGTTCTGTACCCCTGTTCCATCGTTCTGCACCTTATTTGCCTGTTTCTGCAACTTTTTGCCTGCTTCTGCAGTTCTCTTGCCTCCTTCTGCACCTCTGTTGCTTCTTTCTGCACTTCTCTTGCCTGTTTCTGTACCCCTCTTGTGTGTTTGCACACCTCACTTGCATATTTATGGACTTCTCTTGGTTTTTCTGCACCTCTCTTGTTTCTTTCTGCAACTCTCTTGTCTCTTTCATAACTTCTCTTGCTTCTTTCAGCACTTCTCTAGCCTCTTTTTGCACTTCTCGTGCCTGTTTCTGCACCTCTCTTTCCTCTTTCTGCACCTCTGTTGCTTCTTTCTGCACCCCTCTTGCCTCTTTCTGCAACTCTCTTCCCTTTTTCTGCACCTCTCTTGCCTTTTTCTACACCCCTGTTCCCTCTTTCTGCACCTCTGTTGTTTGTTTCTGCATTTCTCTTGCCTCTTTCTCCATTTTTGTTGCTTCTTTCTGCACTTCTCTTGCCTCTTTCTACATTTCTTTTGCTACTTTCTGCACTTCTCTAGCCTCTTTCTGCAAACCTCTTGCCTCTTTCTGCACCTCTGTTGCTTCTTTCTGCACTTCTCTTGCTTTTTTCTGCAACTCTGTTGCTTCTTTCTGCAACCCTCTTGCCTGTTGCTGCACCATTCTTTCCTCTTTCTGCACCTCTCTTGCTTCTTTTTGCACCCCTGTTGCCTCATTCTGCACTCGTCTTCCCTCTTTCTGCACCTCTCATGTCTCTTCGTGCACCTCTCTTGTCTCTTTCTGCACCTCTCTTGCCTATTTCTGCAGTTCTGTTGCTTCTTTCTGCACCTCTGTTGCTTCTTTCTGCACTTCTCTTGCTTTTTTATGCACCTCTCTTGCTTCTTTCTGACCCCTCTTGCCTGTTTTTGCACCCCTCTTTCCTCTTTCTGCACCTCTCTTGCCTGTTTCTGCAACTCTTTTGCCTCTTTCTGAGGTTCTCTTGCCTACTTCTGCACCTCTGTTGCGTCTTTCTGCACTTCTCTTGCCTGTTTCTGCACCTTACTTGCCTCTTTCTGCACTTTTATTGCTTTTTTCTGCACCTCTTTTGTTTCTTTCTGCAACTCTCTTCTTTCTTTCTTCACTTCTCTTCCTTATTTCTGGAAATCTGTTGCTTCATTCAGCACTTCTCTTGCCTCTTTCTGCACCTCACTTGCATCTTCCTGCGACCCCTCTTGCCTCTTTCTGCACACCTGTTGCTTCTTTCTGTACTTCTCCTACTTCTTTCTGTACCTATCTTGCTTCTTTCTGCCCTCATCTTACCTCTTTCTGTACACCTATTCCATCTTTCTGCACTTCATTTGCCTGTTTCTGCAACTTTCTTGCCTGTTTCTGCAGTTCTCTTGCCTCCTTCTGTACCTCTGCTGCTTCTTGCTGCACTTCTCTTGTCTGTTTCTCTACAACTCTTGCGTGTTTCTATACCTCACTTGCCTCTTTCTGCACCTCTCACATCTCTTCGTGCACCTCTCTTGTCTCTTTCTGCACCTCTCTTGCCTATTTCTTCAGTTCTGTTGCTTCTTTCTGTACCTCTGTTGCTTCTTTCCGCACTTCTCTTGCCTCTTTCAGCACTTTTCTTGCCTCTTTTTGTACCTCTGTTGCTTCTTTCTGCACTTCTCTGGCTTTTTTATGCACCTCTCTTGCTTCTTTCTGAACCCCTCTTTCCTGTTTCTGCACCCCTCTTTCCTCTTTCTGCACCTCTCTTGCCTGTTTCTGCAACTCTTTTGCCTCTTTCTGAGGTTCTCTTGCCTACTTCTGCACCTCTGTTGCATCTTTCCGCGCCTCCTTGTCTGTTTCTGCAACTTTCTTGCCTGTTTCTGCAGTTCTCTTGCCTCCTTCTGTAGCTCTGCTGCTTCTTGCTGCACTTCTCTTGCCTGTTTCTCTACCCCTCTTGTGTGTTTCAACACCCCACTTGCCTCTTTCTGCACCTCTCACGTCTCTTCGTGCACCTCTCTTGTCTCTTTCTGCACCTCTCTTGCCTATTTCTGCAGTTCTGTTGCTTCTTTCTGCACCTCTGTTGCTTCTTTCTGCACTTCTCTTGCCTCTTTCTGCACTTTTCTTGCCTCTTTTTGTAGCTCTGTTGCTTCTTTCTGCACCTCTCTTGCTTTTTTATGCACCTCTCTTTCATCACTTCTCTTGCTTCTTTCTGCAAATCTGTTGCTTCTTTCAGCACTACTCTTGCCTCTTTCTGCACCTCTGTTGCTTCTTTTTGCTCTTCTCTTGCCTCTTTCTGCAACCCTCTTGTGTATTTCTGCACCTCACTTGCCTCTTCCTGCACCCCTCTTGCCTCTTTCTGTACACCTGCTCCATCTTTCTGCACCTCATTTACCTGTTTCTGCAACTTTCTTGCCTCTTTCTGCAGTTCTCTTGCCTCCTTCTGCACCTCTTTTGCTTCTTTTTGCACTTCTCTTGCCTCTTTCTATACCCCTCTTGCCTCTTTCTGCACCCCTGTTGCTTCTTTCTGCACTTCTCTTGCTTCTTTCTGTACCTCACTTGCTTCTTTCTTTTTTTTTTGGTGTCCTTGTGAGAAGTTGGCCTGGTATATGCTGTCCACTAATTATAGTGGGCACCTTGCACCAGTCCAAACAACCCCTTATTGGAGATAGGTTAAAGACAACCTTTATTGAAAGCTATCCTAGTGGTAGCTATGGAGAGCAGCCTTCAGGCTAAGTCTTGAAGGAATGTAAAGCAGCTTGTTTTACCAGTCTATAATCTCTTGAGTGACCAAATGAAAGAGGACCACACCAGGTATATATTTAAAATATATGTATTTAGTCTTAAACACACCCCTCTAGTCTCTTTATGAGACTAGAGTTCAAACTACATAAGTTACAAGTCGAATATCAACAGTAATAGCACAAATACACGTTTGAGCCCTAAGGGCGTACCAAACCATATACCAATAAAGTGGTATAAGAACCACGACTGAGCTAGACACAAGGCCTGGAGCCTGTAGAAATGCTTGGACCACAAGGAACCACCCAAGGTAGTGACACAGGGGACCCACGGGGGACGCGTGCATTGTGAGAACACAGCCGCGAGCCGCCGTTGACTTCTATGGGGAGTGTCGCGGTTGGCGTTTTAAAGAAAAACACTTGGGGGAGGACTTGGAGCAAACCCCTTTAGAACTAGGCCGTTCTAGAGTCAATACACACGGGAGCACCGGAGTACTCGAGTTACCTCACCCAGGGGAGCCGGGTGCATAGGTGTCTTTCGGGGTCGGGTTTCGTCGTCGTTTTCAATGGCGATCTGCTGCAAAGTGCTGCTAGCGGCCAAGTCGAAAATGTCCGGGTGGATCGAAGATCTGAAGAACCTGAAAGCAGAGGGGACAGAGTCTGGGTCACTAGCCAGTGACCAGGAAGGCAATGAGCAGATGCCCACCGATGTCGGGTGCTTCAGGTAGGTTGACAGTTGTCTTGACTCTTCAGCCACGAGGTCCAGGAGGTGACGACAACAACCAGGAGCTGGATTCCAGCTGTTCCACGACTGCTTTCAATTACTGCGGTGTCGGTGACCAGATTGGACCCAACAAGCCTTGGCAACGGCAAGTCATGTGGAAACAAAGAAAGGACGTTGATGCAGACCAGCAAGATCTGGTGGACTCACCCAGCAAGGATAAGTCAGGGCACGTCTGGAGCAACTAGGAAAATCCAAGCAGAAGAAGAGTTGCTTTCGGGAGGGCCCACTAGCCAATGGACTAGTGACCGCAAAGGAGCCTCGAGTGGACGCACTTGGAGCTCGCTCACAGAACACTCGTGGAGTGGAGGCCAGTGATCTTCGGTGCAGTCGGTGCTGGAGGTAAGAGCTACTTGAAGCCCTAAGCACAACTTCGTGGGACACCAGGAAGAGGAAGCACTTGCAAAAGTTCTCAGTGTCCAGGGGTCATGGTCCCACATTACCCACGAAAGCTATGGGCCTCAGCTTTGCTGGGGACTCAGGGCAGCCTCGGGGAAGTCTGGAAATCTACCTCTGGTGATGCAAAGACTTCAGCGTCTGGCGGGAGCTTCAGCGATGCAGACCAGACAATTGCTTCTTAGGTGCCTGCCAAGCAGGGGAGACACTCCTTGACCCCAAGGGAGATTCTTCAGTCCTCTAATCATAAAGTAGAGCGTCGAAGGTCCAGGATTCAGCTTCAGAGTTTCGTCCAGGGTAATCTAAAGTCCTAAGGACTGGGGTCCCATACTTATACAAAGTTATGGGGTTGGACATACTCTGGGGACCCACCTATGGGAGGGTCAGGGAAGAGGGGTGGTTGCACCCATTCCCTTTGTCCAGTTTCATGCCAGAGCAGGGGCAGGTAGCCCCTGCAACCGGTTTGAACTGGGCTATGCACAGGGACACCAAATGTGCCCCCAGTGCAGGACTTCAAAGCACCAGAGAGTGCTCCCGCCCAGCCCCAATAAACACTATCCTGTCTGGGGAGGTGGTTACACCTCCCTGTGACAGGAAACCTATTGTCCAGGCCTCCCCTGCCGGAGTTTCAGTCAGCAGCGGGAGGCCAGACCCATGTCTGTGGCAGCGGCATCCATTTTGTGATGCCAGGGCTCTGGAAAGAAGTTACCGGGTAGCCCGGTCTGTACATGTCTCTCCCTCTAGAAGGGTGGAATGCTACCCCCACTGCAAGTATTGGTGGGTGGGTAGTATTCCAAGATGTTTGACACCAAACACGACATGTTTTGGTGCAGCCACTCCAAAGTTAGCATTCTACCGTGAGGATATAATGCACGTAAGAGTATATGGTCAGGCTGTACCACAAACAGCATCAGAGGAGGGACTCCGAACGCTGCAGAGGGGCTCTGCTCATGCAGGGGCACCCTCTCACATAAAAACCAAGCACTCTGCTTTCAGGATTGTAAAGGTCTGCCATAGGAGTGACTTATAGGTTTATATGTGTGTGCAATGGCAGTGATATAGGTAGCCTATATCACAGTAAGGGGTGCATGCACCACCTTACCCAGGCTGCAGTAGCAGACCTGTGGTGTCATTTTGGTTAGCCTTCCAGGGGTGGCATAATACATGCTTCAGCCCCTGGCAGGCCTCTGAGGTACCTATGCCCTGGTTACATAGTATACCATATACTAGGGACTTATAAGGGTACTCCAGATTCCAATCAGAGATGTACCTAAGGTACATGGAAACCATTTTATAGAGGAAGCAGATAGACTGGGGCCCTGAATAGCAGGATCCCAGTCCAACTAAAGTCATAAACCAGCAAAACACCAGGAAAAAAGTGGGGGCAACCATATAGTCAGATTCCACCTTCCTACATAACCCCCCAAACGAAAGGAGATAAGGCTAACCTTGGCCTGTTGAGCCTTTATTGACTAAGTGGCCATATAAGGAAGCACCTGCACTAACATGGTTGACCCCTGTTTTATGGTCCACTAAGCTATCCCTCACCCTAAGGGTATGAGAGGGCCTCCACCATGGGGAATTACTACCTGTGGGGTGTCTTGGCAAAGTAAAAGGCTGGTGAGGGGTCTGAGTAGAGAAGTGAGGCCCTAATAAAGTTGGCCTCAGCTTCCTTAGATCACTGGTCACCATGTAGGCCTTTCTTTCCATGACTGAGTTGTACTTTGCTCTAAGGGTCAACCTCTGGCTGCCTACAGCTGGGGGTTGGGTCCCTGTGGTTGGAACACTGGAGGGACAGGACAGGTTTGGTACCTTTTGGTCCCAGGGTTGCCCTTGCCCAACAGAGTTCTGCTGGGGAGGTCCCTACACAAAGGTATGGGGGATCCCTCAGTGTGTTGAGGAATTATCATCTGGCTAGGGCTACTAGACTGGGTGCCCCCAATCTGCTGATGGGGGGTTCCTCTGGACAGGGGGCCCTCGGGGGTCCACTGACCTCCCTGACCTCTGCAGCCCTGGTGTAGGAAGGTGGAATCTGACTATATGGTTGCCCCCACTTTTTTCCTGGTGTTTTGCTGGTTTATGACTTAGTTGGACTGGGATCCTGCTATTCAGGGCCCCAGTCTATCTGCTCTCTCTAAAAGACTTGGAGTGCACTCTAGGTGCACTAGTGATTGGATACTGTGGTGCCTTATGAGTCCCTAGTATATGGTACCTTAGGTACCAAGGGCATAGGTACTTCACAGGCCTACCAGGGGCTGCAGCATGTATTATGCCAACCCCTGGGAAGCAGACTAAATCTGACACCACAGGCCTGCTACTGCAGCCTGGGTGAGGTGGTGCTAGCACTCCTCACAGAGATATGGGTTCCCTATATCTCTCCTGCACACACATTTAAACCTATCAGTCACCCCTAAGGCAGGCCCTATCAATCCTGAGGGCAGGGTGCTTGGTTCCTATGTGAGAGGGTGCCTCTGCCTGAGCAGGGCCCCTCTGCAGCTCTCAGAGTCCATTCTCTGGTGCTGTTTGTGGATGCGGTTAAACCATATACTCTTAAAGTGCATTATATCCTCGCTGTAGAATGCTAACTTTGGTATGGCTGCATCAAAACATGTTGTGTTTGGTGTCAAACATCTTGGAATACTACCCCCCGCCAGTCCTGGCGGCGGGGGTAGCATTCCACCCTTGTAGAGGGATAGACATGTACCTACTGTGGAAACACGGTAGAATCCTGAAGAGCCCTGGCATCACAAAATGGATGCCACCAGTCACAGACACCGGGCTGCCCTCCTGCTGATGACCGAAACTCGCAGTGGAGGAAGCCCAACAAAAGGTATCCCGTCACAGGGAGGTGTAACCACCTCCCAGACAGGGTTTAGTGTATTGGGGCTGGGCGGGTGCACTCTTAGAGTGCTTTGAAGTCCTGCACTGGGGGAGCAGAAGGCTCCTCTGTGCATATGCCAGTTAAAACCGGCTCAGGGGCTACCTGCCCCTGCTCTGGCGCGAAACTGGACAAAGGGAAGTGGGTGTAGCCACCCACTCCCCTGACCCTCCCATAGGTGGGGTCATAGAGCTAGTCCCTCCCTTCTTTACAGTATAAGATAGGGAACCCTTGAACTTGTAAGTTAGATATCCCTGGACGATGCTCTGAAGAAGAATCCTGGCCCTTCGACGTTCCACTACCTTTGGAAGACAGAAGAATCTCCCTTGGAGTCAAGGAGTGACTCCCCTGCTTGGCAGGCACCAAAAACTACAAACGACGGTCGCAAACTACGCCACTCCTGCCGGAGTCCGAAGTCCCTGCAGCCCAAGATGTAGATTTCCTGACTTTGTTATGGCCATCGTGAGCCCCCAGCGAAGCTGAGGCAAGTGGACCCCACGAGTGACGAGGAACCATGACCCCTGGGTACCGTGCACTATTGTCAAGTGCAACCCCTCCACAATGTTCTAAGAACCTGTGCTTTGGAACACGTGTGGTCCCAGCCTCCAGCAGGAATCCCTCCGAAGATCAGTGGCCTACACTGTCCCGAGTGACCGTGGGCCCCTGTGGAGCGAATCCGACTGAGGCGTCTTTGCGATCCCTTGCCAGCCGGCTCATGGGTCCTCTGAAGACTTTTGCAACAAACCAAAGGGCTCCCCTGGTTGCTTGAGGCCTGCCCTGACTTACCCTTGCTGGGTGAGTCCCTCAGACCTTGCTGGTCTGCGCCATTGCCTTTTCACACCTTCCACGAGACTTGCTGTTACCAAGGCCTGTTGGCTCCAATCGAGTTGCCGACACCACAGTAAGCTGCAGACATTGTGGGACACGCCGAATCCAGCTCCTGGTTGTTGTCAACGCCTCCTGGACCTCGTGGCTGAAGAGTCAAGGCAACCATGAACAACCTGAATCCTGCGACGACGGTGGGCATTCATCTTCCTTGCCCCGAGTCACTGCCAAGTGACTTTGAACACTGTCCCCTCTGCTTTCAGGTCATCCTTCCACCGAATCCAGGCTTGAATTCCACCGGACACTTCTTCAAATCATCACAAGCAGCAAGTCTTCTTTGTTCGCCATTGAAAACGACGCCGCGACCCGACACCAAAGGACACCTGTGCACCCGGCTTCCCTGGGTGAGGTAACTCCAGCACTACGGTGCTCCTGTGGGTGTGGGCCCTAGAACTACTTACCCTGTAAGTGACATGCTTGTAGGTTCACCAGAAGTATCCTAAACCTCCTATTTTCCTCGTGCGATTCTCGCACTGACTCGTGCAGGGTTCGCGGCTGTGTTAGACACACCGCGTCCAACTCCCTAGTAAATCTACCAGTATCCGCGTCCTTCGACTCGTACTGACCGATCGGTGTGTTCGCCTCGAACACGCCAGGGGCCTGTAACATTGATAACTCAATCGCGTCTGCTTACATAGACTCTTACAGGACTCGCACTAGTGTCTGAACACCGCGTCCGTCCCCTGTGGGTCTCCTACAACTACCTGGGTGGTTCTGTGGGGGTCCCTCGATTCTATGTGCTCTAGACCCCGGTCTAGCCAAGATAAGATTGTGATATTTACTGTGCTAACTTATTTTGATAACAATTGACTTGTACATATGTTCCTGACTTCTAATCTCATAAAGAGATTAGTAGAGAGTTGTTTATTAATAAATACATATATATTTGATATATATACCGGTGTGGTGTCTTTTCATTTGGTGATTCAAGAGATTGTGTGGTAAAACAAGCTGCTTTACATTCCTTCAAGACTTAGCCTGAAGGCTGCTCTCCACAGCTACCACTAGGATAGCTTTCTATAAAGGTTGTCTTAAACCTATCTACCATAAGAGTCGAATTGTACTGGTGCAAGGTGTCCACTTTAATTAGTGAACAGCATATACCAGGCCAACTTCTCACAGTCCCTCAGACCTTGCTGGTCTGCACCGTAGCCTTTTCTTTGTTTCCCCATGACTCACTGTTGCCAAGGCTTGTTGGGTCCAATCTGGTCGCCAACACTGCAGCACTCGACAGACTTTGTGGGCAGCTCGATTCCAGCTCCTGGTTGTCATCAACACCTCTTGGACCTCATGGCTGAAGAGTCAAGGTACCCATCAACTCACCTGAAGCACCCGACATCTGAGGGCATTCGACTATCATGTCCCTGGTCTCTGGCTAGTGACCCAGACTCTCTCCCCTCTGCTTTCAGGTCTTCCTCTTCCTCGATCCAGGCTTGGATCGCACCGGACACTCTTCCTCTTCACTGTAGCAGCACTTTCCAAGAGGTCGCCATTGAAAACGACGACGATTCCCGACACCTTTTAACACGTATACACCCAGCTTCCCTGGGTGAAGTAACTCAAGTATTTCGGTACTCACGTGGGTGTGGGCCCTAGAAACTCTTAAGTTTAAAGGGGTTAACTGGAAGCCCTCTCCGAAGTGTCCTTTTTCTTTAAAAATCCAACCACGACTTTCCCCATAGAAGTCAACGGCGATTCGTGGCTGTGTTCTCACACTGCACGCGTCCCCCGTAGGTCCCTTGTGTCACTACCTTGGGTGGTTCCTTGGGGTCCAAGCACTTCTACAGGATCTAAGCCTTGTGTCTAGCTCAGTCGTGGTTCTTATACCACTATTTTAGTATATGGTTTGGTACGCCCCTAGGGCTCAAACGTGTATTGTGCTAATAACTGCTGATATTTGCCTTATAACTTATGTACTTTGAACTCTAGCCTCATAAAGAGACTAGAGGGGTGTGTTTAAGACTAAATACATATATTTTATATATATACCTGGTGTGGTCCTCTTTCATTTGGTCACTCAAGAGATTATAGACTGGTAAAACAAGCTGCTTTACATTCCTCCAAGACTTAGCCTGAAGGCTGCTCTCCATAGCTACCACTAGGATAGCTTTCAATAAAGGTTGTCTTTAACCTATCATCCATAAGGGGTTGTTTGGACTGGTGCAAGGTGCCCACTATAACTAGTGGACAGCATATACCAGGCCAACTTCTCACAGCACCTATATTGCTTCTTAATGCACTGCTCTTGCCTCTTTCTGTACGTCTGTTGCTTCTTTCTGTACTTCTCTTGCTTTCTGCCCCTCTCTTGCTTCTTTCTGCACCCCTCTTACCTCTTTCTGCACCCCTCTTCCCTCCCTCTGCACCTCTCTTGCCTCTGTCTGCACCCCTGTTCTCTCTTTCCACACCTCTTTTGACTCTTTCTGCAACTCTCTTGCCTCTTTCTGCAGATCTCTTGCCTCCTTCTGCACCTCTGTTGCTTCTTTCTGCATTTCTCTTGCCTCATTCTGCACCCCTCTTCCTGCACCTCTCTTGCCTCTTTCTGTACCTCTCTCGCTTCTTTCTGAGCTGCTCTTGCCTCTTTCTGTGACCCTCTTCCCTATTTCTGCATCTCTCTTGCCTCTTTCTGCACCTCTCTTGCCTCTTTCTGCACATCTCTTGCCTCTTTCTGTACCCCCTCTGGCCTCTTTCTGTGCCCTCTTCCCTTTTTCTGCATCTCTCTTGCCTCTTTCTGCACCTCTCCTGCCTCTTTCTGCACTTCTCATGCCTCTTTCTGCACTTCTCTTGCTTCTTTCTGCACCCCTCTTGCCTCTTTCCGCACTTCTCTTGCCTCTCTATGCAATTCTCTTGCCTCCGTCTGCACCGTTGTTGCTTCTTTCTGCACTTCTCTTGCTTCTTTCTCTACCCTTCTTGCTTCTTTCTGCACCTCTGTTGTCTCTTTCTCTACTCGTCTTCCCCCTTTCTGCACCTCTCGTCTCTTTGTGCACCTCTTTTGTCTCTTTGTGCACCTCCCTTGCCTCTTTAAGCACTTCTGTTGCCTCTTTATCCAACTCTGTTGCTTCTTTTTGCATTTCTCTTGCCTCTTTCTGTATCTCTGCTGCTTCTTTCAGCACTTCTCTTGCCTCTTTCTGTATCCCTCTTGCCTCTTTCTGCACCTCTGTTGCTTCTTTCTGCACTTCTCTTGCTTCTTTCTGCCCATCTTGCTTCTTTCTGCACCTCTCTTGCCTCTTTCCGCACCCCTCTGCCCTCTTTCTGCACCTCTCTTTCCTCTTTCTGCACCCCTGTTCTCTTTTTATGCACCTCTCTTGCCTTTTTCTCCAACTCTCTTGCCTCTTTTTGCAGTTCGCTTGCCTCCTTCTGCACCTCTGTTGCTTCTTTCTGCACTTCTCTTGCCTCTTTCTGCACCCCTCTTCCCTCTTTCTGCACCTCTATTGCCTCTTTCTGTACCCCTCTTCCCTCTTTCTGCATCTCTCTTGCCTCTTTCTGCAACTCTCCTGCCTCTTTCTGCACTACATTTGCCTCTTACTGCACTTCTTTTCCCTCTTTCCGCACCTCCTTTGTCTCTTTGTGCACCTATATTGGTTCTTTCTGCACTGCCCTTGCTTCTCTCTGTACCTCTCTTGCTTCTTTCTGGACCCCTCTTGCCTCTTTCTGCACCCCTCTTCCCTCTATCGGCACCTCTCTTGCCTCTGTCTGCATCACTGTTCCCTCTTTCTGCACCTCTTTTGCCTGTTTCTGCAACTCTCTTGTCTCTTTCTGCAGATCTCTTGCCTCCTTCTGTACCCCTCTTGCTTCTTTCTTCACATCTCTTCCCTCTTTCTGCACCTCTCTTGCCTCTTTCTGTACCTCTCTTGCTTCTTTCTTCACCCCTCTTGCCTCTTTCTGCACTTCTCTTGCCTCCTTCTGCACCTTTGTTGTTTCTTTCTGCACTTCTTTTGTCTCTATGTGCACCTCTTTTGTGTCTTTGTGCACCTCTTTTGACACTTTCTGCATGTCTGTTGCCTCTTTCTGCACCTCTCTTGCTTCTTTCTGCACTTCTCTTGCCCCTTTTTTCATTTCTGTTCCTTCTTTCTGCACTTCTCTTGCCTCTTTCTTCATTTCTGTTGCTTCTTTCTGCACTTCTCTTGTCTCTTCCTGCATTACTATTCCTTCTTTCTGTACTTCTCTTGCCTCTTTCTGCACATCTGTTGCTTCTTTCAGTCCTTCTCTTGCCTCTTTCTGTACCCCTCTTGCCTCTTTCTGTACCTCTGTTGCTTCTTTCTGCATTTCTCTTGCTTCTTTCTTCCCCTCTCTTGCTTCTTTCTGTACCCCTCTTTCTGCAGTCCTCTTCCCTCTTTCCGCAACCCTGTTCCCTCTTTCTGCAACTCTTTTGCCTCTTTTTGCAGTTCTCTTTCCTCATTCTGCACCTCTGTTGCTTCTTTTTACACTCCTCTTGCCTCTTTCTGCACCTCTCTTGCTTCTTTCTGCACCTCTCTTGCAAATTTCTGCACCCTCTTGCCTCTTTGTGCACCTCTCTTGCCTCTTTCTGCACCTCTCTTGCCTCTGTCTGCACCCCTCTTGCCTCTTTCAGCACCCCTCTTCCCTCTTTCTGTACTTCTCTTGCCTCTTTCTGCACCGCTTTTGCCTATTTCTACACCCCTGTTCCCTTTTTCTGCACCTTTCTTGCCTGTTTCTGCAACTCTCTTTCCTCTTTCTGCACCTCTGTTGCCTCTTTCTGCACTTCTCTTGCCTTTTTCTGCACCCCTCTTGCCTTTTTCTGATGTTATCTTGCCTCTTTCTGCACCCTTCTTCCATCTTTGTGCACCTCTCTTGCCTCTTTCTGCTCATCTCTTGCTTCTTTCTGTACCCCTCGTCTCTTTATGCACCCTTCTTTCCTCTTTCTGCACCTCTCTTGCCTATTTCTGCACCTCTGTTCCCTTTTTCTGCACCTCTCGTGCCTCTTTCTGCACCTCTGTTGCTGCTTTCTGCACTTCTCTTGCCTCTTTCTGCACCCCTCTTACCTTTGTCTGCAGTTCTATTGCCTCTTTCTGCACATCTTTTGCTTCTTTCAGCACTTCTCATGCCTCTTAGGGTACCGCTCTAGCCTCTTTCTGCACTTCTCTTGCTTCTTTCTGCACCTCTCTTGCTACTTTCTGCACCCCTCTTGCCTCTCTCTGGACCCCTCTTCCCTCTTTCTGCACCTCTCTTGCCTCTGCCTGCACTCCTGTTCTGTTTTTCTGCTCCTCTTTTGCCTGTTGTTGCAACTCTCTTGCCTCTTTCTGCACCTCTGTTGCTTCTTTCTGCATTTCTCTTGCCTCTTTCTGCACCCTTATAGTATCTTTCTGTACCCCTCCTGCTTCTTTCTTCACTTCTCTTGCTTCATTCTGTACCTCTCTTGCATCTTTCTGTACCCCTCTTGCCTTTTTCTGCAGTTCTCTTGCCTCTTTCTGCACCTCTTTTGCTTCTTTCAGCACTTCTCCTGCCTCTTATGGTACCCCTCTTGTCTCTTTCTGTACTTCTTTTGCTTCTTTCTGCACCTCTCTTGCTTCTTTCTGTACCTCTCTTGCCTCTGCCTGTACCCATGTTCTGTTTTTCTGCACCTCTTTTCCTTGTTGTTGCAACTCTCTTGCCTCTTTCTGCAGTTCTCCTGCCTCTGTCTGCACCTCTGTGGCTTCTTTCTGCATTTCTCTTGCCTCTTTCTGACCCCTCTAGCATCTTTCTGCACCCCTCTTCATTCTTTCTGCAATTCCCTTGCTTCTTTCTGTACCTCTCTTGCTTCTTTCTGCACCCCTCTTGCCTCTTTCTGCACCCCTCTTCCCTCTTTCTTCACCCCTCTTGCCTCTTTCTGCACCCCTCTTGCCTCTTTCTGTGCCCCTCTTCCCTTTTTCTGCATCTCTCTTGCCTTTTTCTGCACCTCTCCTGCCTCTTTCTGCACTTCTCTTGCCTTTTTCTGCACTTCTCTTGCCTTCTTCTGTACCTTTGTTGCTTCTTTCTGCACTTCTCTTGCTTCTTTTTGTACCTCTCTTGCTTCTTTCTGCACCTCTGTTATCTCTTTCTGCACTTGTTTTGCCACTTTCTGCACCTCTCTTGTCTCTTTGTGCACCTTTTTTGCGTCTTTGTGCACATCTCTTGCCTCTTTCTGCAATTCTGTTGTTTCTTTCTGCACTTATCTAGCTTCTTTCTGCCCCTCTCTTGCAAATTTCTGCACCCCTCTTGCATCCTTCTGCACCCCTCTTCCCTCTTTCTGCACCTCTCTTGCCTATGGCTACAGCCCTGTTCCCTTTTTCTGCACCTCTCTTGCCTGTTTCTGCAACTCTCGTGCCTCTTTTTGCAGTTCTCTTGCCTCCTTCTGCACCTCTGTTTGCTTCTTTCTGCACTTATTTTGCCTCTTTCTGCACCCCTCTTGCCTCTTGCTGCACCTCTGTTGCTTCTTCCTGCACTTCTCTTGCTTCTTCCTGCACATCACTTGTTTCTTTCAGCACCTCTCTTGCCTCTTCCTGCACCTCTGTAGCTTCTTTGGGCACTCTTGCCTCTTTCTGCACCCCTCTTGTCTCTTTCTCCACCTCTGTTGCTTCTTTCTGCACGTCTGTTGCTTTTTTATGCACCTCCCTTGCTTCTTTCAGCACCTCTCTTGCAAATTTCTGCACCCCTCTTGCCGCACCTCTCTTGCATTTTTCTGCACCCCTCTTGCCTCTTTCTCCACCTGTAGGAGAGTAGGATCTGCCTCTTATGGTTACCCCCACTTTTTGCTGGTGTATCACTGTTTTTCGATTTTAGTCTAGCTGGGGCCCTGCTATCCAGGACCCTAGCCTAGCTGCTTCCTCTCTAAATTGATTCCCTGTACTTTAGGTACACCACAGATTGGATTCTGGAGTGCCCTTATAAGTCCCTAGTATATGGTATACTATGTACCAAGGGCATAGTTACCCCAGAGGCCTACCAGGGGCTGAAGCATGTATTGTGCCACCCCTGGAAGGCCATTGTGAGAAGTTGGCCTGGTATATGCTGTTCACTAATTAAAATGGACACCTTGCACCAGTACAATTCGACTCTTATGGTAGATAGGTTTAAGACAACCTTTATAGAAAGCTATCCTAGTGGTAGCTGTGGAGAGCAGCCTTCAGGCTAAGTCTTGAAGGAATGTAAAGCAGCTTGTTTTACCACACAATCTCTTGAATCACCAAATGAAAAGACACCACACAGGTATATATATCAAATATATATGTATTTATTAATAAACAACTCTCTACTAATCTCTTTATGAGATTAGAAGTCAGGAACATATGTACAAGTCAATTGTTATCAAAATAAGTTAGCACAGTAAATATCACAATCTTATCTTGGCTAGACCGGGGTCTAGAGCACATAGAATCGAGGGACCCCTGAGAACCACCCAGGTAGTTGTAGGAGACCCACAGGGGACGGACGCGGTGTTCAGACACTAGTGCGAGTCCTGTACGAGTCTATGTAAGCGGACGCGATTGAGTTATCAATGTTACAGGCCCCTGGCGTGTTCGAGGCGAACACACCGATCGGTCAGTACGAGTCGAAGGACGCGGTTACTGGTAGATTTACTAGGGAGTTGGACGCGGTGTGTCTAACACAGCCGCGAACCCTGTACGAGTCAGTGCGAGAATCGCACAAGGAAAGTAAGAGTTTTAGGATACTTCTGGTGAACCTACAAGCAAGTCACTTACAGGGTAAGTAGTTCTAGGGCCCACACCCACAGGAGCACCGTAGTGCTGGAGTTACCTCACCCAGGGAAGCCGGGTGCACAGGTGTCCTTTGGTGTCGGGTCGCGGCGTCGTTTTCAATGGCGAACAAAGAAGACTTGCTGCTTGTGATGATTTGAAGAAGTGTCCGGTAGAATCCAAGCCTGGATTCGGTGGAAGGATGACCTGAAAGCAGAGGGGACAGTGTTCAAAGTCACTTGGCAGTGACTCGGGGCAAGGAAGATGAATGCCCACCGTCGTCGCAGGATTCAGGTCGTTCACGGTTGCCTTGACTCTTCAGCCACGAGGCCCAGGAGGCGTCGACGATGACCAGGAGCTGGATTCGGCGTGTCCCACAATGTTTGCAGCTTACTGTGGTGTCAGCAACTCGATTGGAGCCAACAGGCCTTGGTAACAGCAAGACTTGTGGAAGGTGTGAAAAGGCAATGGCGCAGACCAGCAAGGTCTGAGGGACTCACCCAGCAAGGGTAAGTCAGGGCAGGCCTGGTGCAACCAGGGGAGCCCTTTGGTTTGTTGCAAAAGTCTTCAGGGGACCCACGAGCCGGCTGGCAAGGGATCGCAAAGACGCCTCAGTTGGATTCGCTCCACAGGGGCCCACGGTCCCTCGGGACGGTGTAGGCTGCTGATCTTCGGAGGGATTCCTGCTGGAGGGTGGGACCACACGTGGTCCAAAGCACAGGTTCTTAGAACGTTGTGTAGGGGTTGCACTTGACAATAGTGCACGGTACCCAGGGGTCGCGGTTCCTCATCACTCGTGGGGTCCACTTGCCTCAGCTTCACAATGGCCTTGGAAAAGTCAGGAAATCCATTTTTTGGGCTGCAGGGACTTCGGACTCCGGCGGAAGTGGCATAGTTTGTGACCGTCGTTTGTAGTTTTTGGTGCCTGCCAAGCAGGGGAGTCACTCCTTGACTCCAAGGGAGATTCTTCTGTCTTCCAAAGGTAGTGGAATGTTGAAGGGCCAGGATTCTTCTTCAGAGCGTCGTCCAGGGATATCTAACTTACAAGTTCAAGGGTTCCCTATCTTATACTGTAAAGAAGGGAGGGACAAGCTCTATGACCCCACCTATGGGAGGGTCAGGGGAGTGGGTGGCTACACCCACTTCCCTTTGTCCAGTTTCGTGCCAGAGCAGGGGCAGGTAGCCCCTGAGCCGGTTTGAACTGGCATATGCACAGAGGAGCCTTCTGCTCCCCCAGTGCAGGACTTCTAAGCACTCTAAGAGTGCACCCGCCCAGCCCCAATACACTAAACCCTGTCTGGGAGGTGGTTACACCTCCCTGTGACAGGATACCTTTTGTTGGGCTTCCTCCACTGCGAGTTTTGGTCATCAGCAGGAGGGCAGCCCGGTGTCTGTGACTGGTGGCATCCATTTTGTGATGCCAGGGCTCTTCAGGATTCTACCGTGTTTCCACAGTAGGTACATGTCTATCCCTCTAGAAGGGTGGAATGCTACCCCCGCCGCCAGGACTGGTGGGGGGGAAGTATTCCAATATGTTTGAAACCAAACACGACATGTTTTGATGCAGCCATACCAAAGTTAGCATTCTACCGCGAGGATATAATGCACTTTAAGAGTATATGGTTTAACCGCATCCACAAACAGCACCAGAGAATGGACTCTGAGAGCTGCAGAGGGGCCCTGCTCAGGCAGAGGCACCCCCTCACATAGAAGCCAAGCACCCTGCCCTCAGGATTGATAGGGCCTGCCTTAGGGGTGACTGATAGGTTTATATGTGTGTGTTGGAGAGATATAGGGAACCTATACCTCAGTGAGGAGTGCTAGCACCACCTCACCCAGGCTGCAGTAGCAGGCCTGTGGTGTCAGATTTAGTCTGCTTCCCAGGGGTGGCATAATACATGCTTCAGCCCCTGGTAGGCCTGTGAAGTACCTATGCCCTTGGCACCTAAGGTACCATATACTAGGGACTCATAAGGCACCACAGTATCCAATCACTAGTGCACCTAGAGTGCACTCCAAATCGTTTAGAGAGAACAGAGAGGCTGGGGCCCTGATTGGCAGGGATCCAGCCTGACTATAGCCAGAAACCAGTGTAACATCAGAAAAAAGTGGGGGCAACATAAGAGGCCGATCCTACTCTCCTACACAACCCCCCCAAATGCAGGGACACTAAACTAACCTTGAC
Source organism: Calotriton arnoldi (assembly GCA_963921515.1). Taxonomy (NCBI): domain Eukaryota; kingdom Metazoa; phylum Chordata; class Amphibia; order Caudata; family Salamandridae; genus Calotriton; species Calotriton arnoldi. The sequence goes on from CAWUFW010021191.1 coordinate 51,861, forward strand.
CAGTTGAGTCTTCGTGTTCAAAGTGGAAATACCTTGAGAGTCCATCTGCATTGGCATGTTGGGTCCCAGGCCTATGTTCCACTGTATAGTCCATCCCCTGTAGGGAAAAGGACCACCTCAAAAGTTTTGGTTTTTCACCTTTCATCTGCTTAAGCCATAGGAGGGGCTTGTGGTCAGTCTGAACTATGAAGTGAGTGCCAAACAAGTATGGCCTCAGCTTCTTCAGGGCCCACACCACAGCAAAGGCCTTTCTCGCTATAGCTGACCAACGTTTCTCTCTAGGGGTCAGCCTTCTGCTAATGAAAGCTACTGGCTGGTCTTGACCTTCATCATTCAGTTGAGACAGTACAGCTCCCACACCCAGCTCAGAAGCATCTGTTTGGACAATGAATTTTTGGTGTAGTCTGGACTCTGTAAGATGGGGGCAGTGCACATGGCCTGCTTTAGGTCTTCAAATGCCTTTTGACAGCTAGCTGTCCACTGAACCTTTTTGGCATTTTCTTTGAGGTCAGATCATTCAAGGGGGTCACTATAGATCCATATCCCTTGACAAACCTCCTATAGTACCCAGTCAGGCCTAAGAAGGCTCTCACCTGTGTCTGGGTGGTTGGAGCAACCCATTCCATTATGGTTTGGATTTTGCTCTGTAAAGGTTGAACCTGGCCTCCACCCACAAGGTGGCCCAGGTACACAACCTGACTCTGCCCTATCTGGCACTTGGTGGCCTTGATAGTGAGGCCTGCTTTCTGCAGAGCCTCCAAAACATTCCTGAGGTGGACCAGGTGATCCTGCCAGGAGGAACTAAAGACAGCAATATCATCTAGATAAGCTGAGCAATAAGTTTCCATCCCTGCCAGAACTCTATTCACCAACCTCTGGAAAGTGGCAGGTGCATCCTTCAATCCAAAGGGCATCACCACAAAGTGGTAGTGCCCACCAGGGGTCGAAAATGCTGTTTTGGCTTTTGCATCATCTGCTAATCTGATCTGCCAGTAGCCAGCTGTCAGGTCACATGTGCTTAGATACTTGGCTGAGGCCAAAGTATCAATCAGCTCATCTGCCCTTGGTATGGGATAGGCATCAGTCCTAGTGACTGTATTGAGGCCTCTGTAGTCTACACAAAACCTCATCTCTTTCTTACCACCCTGGATATGAGGCTTGGGTACCAGGACTACTGGGCTAGCCCAAGGGCTATCTGAAGGCTCAATTACACCTAGCTCCAACATTTTCTGGACTTCAGTCCTGATACAGTCCCTGACATGGTCAGGTTGCCTGTAGATTTTATTCTTGACAGGCAGACTGTCTCCAGTGTCCACCTCATGGGTGCACCAGGTAGTCTGACTAGGGGTCAGGCTAAACATATGTCTAAACTGTTGCAGAACCTGTCTGCACTCAGTTTGCTGATGGTCAGTGAGGCTGCTTGCCAAAGCAACACCATCTACCGACCCATCACCAGGGTTCTGAGAGAGCAGGTCAGGGAGAGGGTCACTCTCCTCCTCCTGGTCCTCATCAGTTGCCATGAGCAAGCCCATGTCAACCCTGTCAACATATGGCTTTAATCTGTTGACATGGAGCACCCTCAGGGGCTCCTGGGAGTTCCAAGATTCACCAGATAGGTGACTTCTCCCTTCTGTTCAACTATTGTATGGGGGCCACTCCACTTGTCCTGGAGGGCTGCAGGGGCCACAGGCTCCAACACCCACACTTTCTGTCCTGGCTGGTATACAGTCAGTACAGCCTTTGGTCATGCCAAGCTTTTTGTAATTCTTGGCTGGCCTCCAGGTTTTGGTTGCCTTTTTCATGTACTCAGCCATCCGGGAGCGGAGACCAAGTACATAGTCCATCACATCTTGTTTGGGGGGCTTGAGAGGTAACTCCCAGCCCTCTTTTACCAAACACAGTTGACCTCTCACAGGATGCCCAAACAGAAGCTCAAATGGGCTGTAACCAACCCCCTTCTGTGGAACTTCTCTGTATGCAAATAGCAGGCAAGGAAGAAGAAGGTCCCATTTCCGCCTAAGCTTCTCTGGGAGTCCTTTAATCATTCCCTTCAGGGTTTTGTTGAAACGTTCAACCAACCCATTGCATTGTGGGTGATAGGGAGTGGTGAACTTATAAGTTACACCACACTCCTTCCACATTGCTTTTAGATATCCTGACATGAAGTTAGTACCTCTGTCAGAGATGACCTCCATTGGGAAACCCACTCTGGAGAAAACTCCAATGAGGGCTCTTGCCACCACAGGGGCTGTGGTGGTCCTCAGAGGAATTGCCTCTGGGTACCTGGTGGCATGATCCACTACCACCAGGATAAATCTGTGCCCAAATGCAGTTTGAGGGTCAAGGGGACCAACAATGTCAATCCCTACCCTTTCAAAGGGTACCCCACCACAGGTAGTGGTATCAGGGGGGCCTTTGTTGTGCCACCTGCCTTACCACTGGCTTGGCATGTGACACAGGAGCGACAAAACTCCTTTGTGTCATCTGACATATGTGGCCAATGAAAATGTGGAACAAGCCTGTCCCAGGTCTTGTTTTGGCCCAAGTGACCTGCTAAAGGGATATCATGTGCTAAGGTCAAGAGGAACCCCTAAACTTCTGAGGTATTACCAACCTCCTGGTGGCTCCAGGGGCTGGGTCTCTACCCTCAGAATATAGGAGTCCCTCATCCCAATAAACTTTATGGGACCCACTAGCACTCCCAGCAGCCTCAGCAGCAGCCTGCTGTCTGAGGGGTTCAAGAGAGGGGCAGCACTGTTGCTCCTTACTCAGATCTTCCCTAGAAGGGCCCCTGCCCCCAAGAACTCAACCTGATCAGGCTCAAGTCCCTCTGGGGCAGTTCCTTCTTCAGAATCTGCTTCACCTCCCTCTGGAGGGGAATCTGAGACAGGAGGGAAGGCACTGCCTTTACCCTACTGCTCCTCCTCTTGGGAAGCATCTGGTCCATTGTTCCAGAATCCAGAGCTGGTTCAGTGTTATGCTTTCTTGCTTGTGACCTGGTCACAGCAAATATCTCTGCAGGGATGCCCAACATCTCAGCATGAGTCCATAACTCTACTTCAGACCAGGCTGAAGTCTCTAGATCATTGCCCAACAGACATTCTACAGGGAGGTCTGCACTGACTACAACCTTCTTGAGGCCAGTTACCCCTCCCCAGGAGAAATTCACAACTGCCAGACTATGGTTGGTCCTGACATTGCTCACATTGGTCACCTGGTACATTTCGCCCAGGATGATCTGGTTAGGGTCCACAAGATCCTCTGCCACCATGGTGACACTAGCACCTGTGTCCCTAAATGCCAAAGCCTGTTTGCCATTTATTACAGGCTGCTGTTTGTATTTGCCCAGATTACTGGGGCTTACTAGGAAGGACATGTCAATGTCTCCATCACAAATCAGCATTGCCTGAGTGGGTACTCTGACTAGGTCAGAGTCCACTTCAGAACCCAGGGTCAACCCTACTAAACCCTTAGTCTGTGTACCACCTCCACCAGTAGCTGAGCTAGGGGGAACAGTTGCCTTAGGGGCAGGAGTGGGGGTGGTTTGGTCTTTGGACTTGTTACAATCAGAAGTCCAGTGCCCTTTCTGTTTACAGAATTTGCACCAGGGCTTCTTTTGGCCTTTTCCCTTGTTGGATTGTGACTCCCCACCAGATGCAGATTTTTGGGGCCCTTGTGAAGACTTCTGGGGCCATATGTATGAAAGTTTGGTTTTGCGATTCTCAAATAGCGAATTTTAGAGAATCGCTATTTGAGAATCGCAAAGCGAGATGTATGTAGGATTTGCAATAAATTTTGCGAATCCTACATATTCCTTATTTGCGAATCGCAAATTGCGATTCGCAATTAAGGAATACCTCCCCATTCATTCCTATGGGCCTAGAGGCCCATAGGAATGAATGGGAAGACATTCGCAATTTGCGATTCCCAATTAGAGAATCGCAAATTGAGAATGCAATTTCAAGGGTGCCAGGGTGTCTAAAGGACACCCTGTTGCACCCCTGAAATGAGCATGGGTGCAGATGTGGCGCACATACATGCCCTAAGGGCATGTATGTGCGCCACATGGCACTTTGAAAAATGCAAAAAGTGCATTTTTCAAAGGAATCGTAAATTACCACCAACCTGAAGTTGGTGGTAATTTGCGATTCCTTAAGGTCAAATTGCACTTTTTGGTGCTTCTTAAATTGCATTTAAGGAATCGCAATTTGCGATTCCTTAAATGCAATCATAAAATAAGGAATCGCAAATTTTGCGATTCCTTATTTTGCGAGGCAGTTTTGACTTCATACATACCTCTAAGCAAAATTGCATTCGCAAACGCCGAAATTCTGCGAATTTCGGCGTTTCTGAATGCAATTTAACTTGATACATATGGCCCTTGGTCTTTTGACTTATCCCCACCTTTCTCAGAGCCCTTAGGATCTTACTTCTTGGTGTCACCCCCTTGGTTCTGGGATTTCTGCCTCACCCTGGTTCTGACCCATTTGTCTGCCTTCTTTCCCAAATCTTGGGGAGAGGTCAGATCAGAGTCCACCAGGTACTGATGCAACAACTGGTTCTGGCAATTATTAAGGATCTGTTCTCTCATTATCAGATTATACAATCCTTTGAAATCAGTAACCCTACTGCCCACTAGCCAACCCTCCAGAGCCTTGGTTGCACAATCAACAAAGTCAGTCCAGTCCTGAGTCTGCCTGCTGGGTGTCTCTGAACTTCAACCTGTACTGCTCAGTGGTTAAGCCAAACCCATCTATTAGTGCACTCTTCAGGACTTCATAATCATCAGCATCCTCTTCTCTAACAGTGAGGAGCTTGTCTCTACCTTTATCTGAAAAGGAGAGCCACAAGATTGCTGCCCACTGCTTTTGGGGGACCTGCTGTACTCTACAGGCCCTCTCCATAGCAGTTATCCACTTGTGGATATCATCCCCACTCTGGTAGGGAGGAACAACCTTGCTCAAGTTCCTATGGTCTGGAATATATTCCCTGCCTCTAGGGACACTGTTGCTGCCACCAAGGGGTTCTAACCCCTCTCTTCTAGAAGCTCTCTGGATCTCCAGGGCTTCCCTATCCAGTGCCAACTGCTTGGTTCTGAGGGCAACTCGTGCTTCCTCATACTGGAGTAGTTTGCACATTCTTTCAGAGGAGGTCTCTCTTATGGGAAAGTATGAGTTCCTCTGATGGACAAATTCTCTGCCAGAGTGATAGGAGTGGTCAGATTCCCTGGAAGGGGACCGGTGCCTCTCATCCACTCTGTCAGTTCTCTTAGGGAGAATTCCTCTGTCCTTTTCAGGCCCTTTGGAGCCTGGCCCTTCAATCACAGAGTCCTGGTCATTCTGATTTTCATCATCTGACCCAGCCACTGTAATTGACCCACCCCCTGATTCAGACCCATTAGCTCCTAGAGCCAATCTAAGATCATCTGCTGTCAGCAGATCTATCAGGTGTAGTGTGGAGGGACTCTGTCCTAGCTTCAGGTGTCTTTCAACACACATGGCCCTCAAGTCAGAGAAAGCCATGTCCTTATACTGAGGCTGGGTGGACCCACTGGCTCCACCTTTTAAGGACATTCTAGTGGTGTGCAGTGTTGTACTACCTACACTAGTTTGTGGCCTACTGATCCTAGCTTGAGCTGTAGAAAGGGTGTGCTATCCCTTGGCACACAGCTCTAAGTTCAGTAGAACTTATTGATACTAAGCTTGACTTTATATGTACCTTAAGTACCTATAGTGGTTTTCAGTTAGTAATTCAAATAGAGATTTTCTGGTAAAACAATAGCAAGCTGGAATCCCACACGCTGCCCACCAATGTGAGAAGTTGGCCTGGTATATGCTGTTCACTAATTAAAGTGGACACCTTGCACCAGTACAATTCGACTCTTATGGTAGATAGGTTTAAGACAACCTTTATAGAAAGCTATCCTAGTGGTAGCTGTGGAGAGCAGCCTTCAGGCTAAGTCTTGAAGGAATGTAAAGCAGCTTGTTTTACCACACAATCTCTTGAATCACCAAATGAAAAGACACCACACAGGTATATATATCAAATATATATGTATTTATTAATAAACAACTCTCTACTAATCTCTTTATGAGATTAGAAGTCAGGAACATATGTACAAGTCAATTGTTATCAAAATAAGTTAGCACAGTAAATATCACAATCTTATCTTGGCTAGACCGGGGTCTAGAGCACATAGAATCGAGGGACCCCCAGAGAACCACCCAGGTAGTTGTAGGAGACCCACAGGGGACGGACGCGGTGTTCAGACACTAGTGCGAGTCCTGTACGAGTCTATGTAAGCGGACGCGATTGAGTTATCAATGTTACAGGCCCCTGGCGTGTTCGAGGCGAACACACCGATCGGTCAGTACGAGTCGAAGGACGCGGTTACTGGTAGATTTACTAGGGAGTTGGACGCGGTGTGTCTAACACAGCCGCGAACCCTGTACGAGTCAGTGCGAGAATCGCACGAGGAAAGTAAGAGTTTTAGGATACTTCTGGTGAACCTACAAGCAAGTCACTTACAGGGTAAGTAGTTCTAGGGCCCACACCCACAGGAGCACCGTAGTGCTGGAGTTACCTCACCCAGGGAAGCCGGGTGCACAGGTGTCCTTTGGTGTCGGGTCGCGGCGTCGTTTTCAATGGCGAACAAAGAAGACTTGCTGCTTGTGATGATTTGAAGAAGTGTCCGGTGGAATCCAAGCCTGGATTCGGTGGAAGGATGACCTGAAAGCAGAGGGGACAGTGTTCAAAGTCACTTGGCAGTGACTCGGGGCAAGGAAGGTGAATGCTCACCGTCGTCGCAGGATTCAGGTCGTTCACAGTTGCCTTGACTCTTCAGCCACAAGGCCCAGGAGGCGTCGATGATAACCAGGAGCTGGATTCCGCGTGTCCCATAATGTCTGCAGCTTACTGTGGTGTCGACAACTCGATTGGAGCCAACAGACCTTGGTAACAGCAAGTCTCGTGGAAGGTGTGAAAAGGCAATGGCGCAGACCAGCAAGGTCTGAGGGACTCACCCAGCAAGGGTAAGTCAGGGCAGGCCTGGAGCAACCAGGGGAGCCCTTTGGTTTGTTGCAAAAGTCTTCAGGGGACCCACGAGCCGGCTGGCAAGGGATCGCGAAGCCGCCTCGGTTGGATTCACTCCACAGGGGTCCACGGTCACTCGGGATGGTGTAGGCTGCTGATCTTCGGAGGGATTCCTGCTGGATGCTGGGACCACACGTGGTTCAAAGCACAGGTTCTTAGAACGTTGTGTAGGGGTTGCACTCGACAATAGTGCACGGTACCCAGGGGTCACGGTTCCTCGTCACTTGTCGGGTCCACTTGCCTCAACTTCACTGGTGACTCACGATGGCCTTGGAGAAGTCAGGAAATCTACTTCTTGGGCTGCAGGGACTTCGACTCCGGCAGGAGTGGCGTAGTTTGTGACTGTTGTTTGTAGTTTTTGGTGCCTGCCAAGCAGGGGAGTCACTCCTTGACTCCAAGGGAGATTCTTCTGTCTTCCAAAGGTAGTGGAACGTCGAAGGGCCAGGATTCTTCTTCAGAGCGTCGTCCAGGGATATCTAACTTACAAGTTCAAGGGTTCCCTATCTTATACTGTAAAGAAGGGAGGGACTAGCTCTATGACCCCACCTATGGGAGGGTCAGGGGAGTGGGTGGCTACACCCACTTCCCTTTGTCCAGTTTCGCGCCAGAGCAGGGGCAGGTAGCCCCTGAGCCGGTTTGAACTGGCATATGCACAGAGGAGCCTTCTGCTCCCCCAGTGCAGGACTTCAAAGCACTCTAAGAGTGCACCCGCCCAGCCCCAATACACTAAACCCTGTCTGGGAGGTGGTTACACCTCCCTGTGACAGGATACCTTTTGTTGGGCTTCCTCCACTGCGAGTTTCGGTCATCAGCAGGAGGGCAGCCCGGTGTCTGTGACTGGTGGCATCCATTTTGTGATGCCAGGGCTCTTCAGGATTCTACCGTGTTTCCACAGTAGGTACATGTCTATCCCTCTAGAAGGGTGGAATGCTACCCCCGCCGCCAGGACTGGCGGGGGTAGTATTCCAATATGTTTGACACCAAACACGACATGTTTTGATGCAGCCATACCAAAGTTAGCATTCTACCGCGAGGATATAATGCACTTTAAGAGTATATGGTTTAACCGCATCCACAAACAGCACCAGAGAATGGACTCTGAGAGCTGCAGAGGGGCCCTGCTCAGGCAGAGGCACCCCCTCACATAGAAGCCAAGCACCCTGCCCTCAGGATTGATAGGGCCTGCCTTAGGGGTGACTGATAGGTTTATATGTGTGTGTTGGAGAGATATAGGGAACCTATACCTCAGTGAGGAGTGCTAGCACCACCTCACCCAGGCTGCAGTAGCAGGCCTGTGGTGTCAGATTTAGTCTGCTTCCCAGGGGTGGCATAATACATGCTTCAGCCCCTGGTAGGCCTGTGAAGTACCTATGCCCTTGGCACCTAAGGTACCATATACTAGGGACTCATAAGGCACCACAGTATCCAATCACTAGTGCACCTAGAGTGCACTCCAAATCGTTTAGAGAGAACAGAGAGGCTGGGGCCCTGATTGGCAGCGATCCAGCCTGACTATAGCCAGAAACCAGTGTAACATCAGAAAAAAAGTGGGGGCAACATAAGAGGCAGATCCTACTCTCCTACAGCCATCCAAAATGACACCACAGGACTGCTACTGCAGCCTGAGTGAGGTGGTGCATGCACCCCTTACAGAGATATAGGTTCACTATATCTCACCTGACACTGCACATAGAAACCTATCAGTCACCCCTATGGCAGGCCTTATCAATACTGAAGGCAGGGCTTGGTTATATGTGAGAGGGTGCCCATGCATGAGCAGAGCCCCTCTGCAGCTCTCGGAATCTCCTATCCGGGTTTGTCTGTGGTGCAGCCTGACCATATACTCTTAAGTGCATTATATCTAAACGGTAAATGCTAACTTTGGGATGGCTGCACGGAAACATGTCGTGTTTGGTGTCAAACACCTTGGAATCATACCCCCACACCAGTAACTGGTGTGGGAGTATGATCCCACCCTTCTAGAGGGAGAGACATGACAGCACCGGTATACCCGGTAGAAACCTTAAAGAGCCCTGGCAACACAAAATGGATGCTGCTGCCACAGACACGAGTCTGGCCTCCTGCTGCTGACCGAAACTCCAGCAGGGGAGGCCTGGACAATAGGTTTCCTGTCTCAGGGAGGTGTTACCACCTCCCAGACAGGCCTTAGTGGATTGGGGCTGGGTGGTGCACTCTCTGAGTGCTTTGAAGTCCTGCACTGGGGGCACATTTGGTGTCCTCGTGCATTCCCCAGTTCAAACCGGTTGCAGGGGCTGCCAGCCCCTGCTCTGGCACGAAACTGGACAAAGGAAATGGGTGTAGCCACCCCTCTTTCCAAACCCTCCCATAGGTGGGTCCCCAGAGTTAGTCCAACCCCTTTTCTTAGTATAAGTAAGGGAACCCTGGCAACAGGACTTTAGATATCCCTGGACAAAACTCTGTAGCTGAATCCTGGACCTTCGACGCTCTACATCAAGATTAGAGGACTGAAGAATCTCCCTGGGGGTCAAGGAGTGACTCCCCTGCTTGGCAGGCACCAATGAAGCATCTGTCTGGTCTGCATCACTGAAGCTCCTGCCGGACGCCGAAGTCTTTGCATCACCAGAGGTAAATTTCCAGACTTCTCTGAGGCAGCCCTGAGTCTCCAGCAAAGCTGAGGCCCATAGCTGTGGTGGGTAATGTGGAACCATGACCCCTGGACACCAAGCACATTTGCAAGTGCACCAACTTCCTGATATCTCTTGAAGCCGTAATTTTGGTTCCCAGTAGCCCTAGCCCCGAGCACCAACTGCAGCAAAGATCACTGGCCTACACTTCACGAGTGTCCCGTGGGCCAGCTCCAAGTGCGACCGCTTGAGGCTCCTTTGCGATCTCTAGTCCATTGGCTAGTGGGTCCCCACAAAGGCAATTCTTCAATTGCTTGGGCTTTTCTGGTTGCTCCAGAAGTGCCCTGACTTACCCTTGCTGGGTGAGTCCCTCAGACCTTGCTGGTCTGCACCGTAGCCTTTTCTTTGTTTCCCTGTGACTCGCTGTTGCCAAGGCTTGTTGGGTCCAATCTGGTCGCCAACACTGCAGCACTCGACAGACTTTGTGCGCAGCTCGATTCCAGCTCCTGGTTGTCATCAACACCTCTTGGACCTCATGGCTGAAGAGTCAAGGCACCCATCAACTCACCTGAAGCACCCGACATCTGAGGGCATTCGACTATCATGTCCCTGGTCACTGGCTAGTGACCCAGACTCTGTCCCCTCTGCTTTCAGGTCTTCCTCTTCCTCGATCCAGGCTTGGATCGCACCGGACACTCTTCCTCTTCACTGCAGCAGCACTTTCCAAGAGGTCGTCATTGAAAACGACGACGATTCCCGACACCTTTTAACACGTATGCACCCAGCTTCCCTGGGTGAGGTAACTCAAGTATTTCGGTACTCACGTGGGTGTGGGCCCTAGAAACTCTTAAGTTTAAAGGGGTTAACTGGAAGCCCTCTCCGAAGTGTCCTTTTTCTTTAAAAATCCAACCACGACTTTCCCCATAGAAGTCAACGGCGATTCGTGGCTGTGTTCTCACACTGCACGCGTCCCCCGTAGGTCCCCTGTGTCACTACCTTGGGTGGTTCCTTGGGGTCCAAGCACTTCTACAGGCTCTAGGCCTTGTGTCTAGCTCAGTCGTGGTTCTTATACCACTATTTTAGTATATGGTTTGGTACGCCCCTAGGGCTCAAACGTGTATTGTGCTAATAACTGCTGATATTTGCCTTGTAACTTATGTACTTTGAACTCTAGCCTCATAAAGAGACTAGAGGGGTGTGTTTAAGACTAAATACATATATTTTATATATATATCTGGTGTGGTCCTCTTTCATTTGGTCACTCAAGAGATTATAGACTAGTAAAACAAGCTGCTTTACATTCCTCCAAGACTTAGCATGAAGGCTGCTCTCCATAGCTACCACTAGGATAGCTTTCAATAAAGGTTGTCTTTAACCTATCATCCATAAGGGGTTGTTTGGACTGGTGCAAAGTGCCCACTATAACTAGGGGACAGCATATACCAGGCCAACTTCTCACAGCACCTATATTGCTTCTTAATGCACTGCTCTTGCTTCGTTCTGTACCTCTTGCAAATTTCTGCACCTCTCTTGCCTCCTTCTGCACCCATCTTCCCTCTTTCTGCACCTCTCTTGCCTATGTCTGCACCCCTGTTCCCTCTTTCTGCACCTCTTTTGTATGTTTCTGCAACTCTCTTGCCTGTTTCTGCAGTTCTCTTGACTCCTTCTGCACCTCTGTTGCTTCTTTCTGCATTTCTATTCCTTCTTTCTGCACCCCTATAGCCTCTTTCTGCACTACTCCTGCTTCTTTCTGTACCTCTCTTCCTTCTTTCTGCACCCCTCTTGCCTCTTTCTGTACCTCTCTTGCTTGTTTCTGCACCCCTCTTGCCTCTTTCTGCATCCCTCTTCCCTCTTTCTGCACCTCTTGCCTCTTTCTGCACCCCTCTCACCTCTTTCTGCATCTCTCTTGCCTCTTTCTGCACCTCTCCTGCCTCTTTCCGAACTACTTTTGCCTCTTTATGCACTTCTCTTGCCTTCTTCTGCACCTTTGTTGCTTCTTTCTGCACTTCTTTCTTCGTGTACCTCTCTTGCTTCTTTCTGTACCTCTGTTGTCTTTCTGCACTTGTCTTCCCTCTTTCTGCACCTCTCGTCTCTTTCTGCACCTCTTGTGTGTCTTTGTACACATCTTTTGCCTCTTTCTGCACTTCTGTTGCCTCTTGCTGCACCTCACTTGCTTCTTTTCTGTACTTCTCTTGCTTCTTTCCTCATTTCTGTTGCTTCTTTCTGCACCTCTCTTGCCTGTTTCTGCAACTCTCTTGCCTCTTTTGCAGTTCTATTGCCTCCTTCTGCACCTCTGCTGCATCTTTCTGCACTTCTCTTGCCTCTTTCTGCACCCTCTTGAGTCTTTCTGCACCTCTGTTGCTTCTTTCTGCACTTCTCTTGCTTCTTCCTGCACGTCACTTGCTTCTTTCTGCACCTCTCTTGCCTCTTTCTGCACCTCTGTTGCTTCTTTCTGCATGCCTGTTGCTTTTTTCTGCACCTCCCTTGCTTCTTTCAGCACCTCTCTTGCATCTTGCAAATTTCTGCACCCTCTTGCCTCTTGGTGCACCTCTCTTGTATTTTTCTGCACCCTTTTGCCTCTTTCTGCACCTATATTGCTTCTTAATCCACTGCTCTTGCTACGTTCTGTATCTCTCTTGCAAAATTATGCACCTCTCTTGCCTATGTCTGCACCCCTCTTCCCTCTTTCTGCACATCTTTTGCATGCTTCTGCACCTCTGTTGCTTCTTTCTGCATTTCTATTGCTTCTTTCTGCACTACTCTTGCTTCTTTCTGTACCTCTCTTCCTTCTTTCTGCACCCCTCTTACCTCTTTCTGTACCTCTCTTGCTTCTTTCTGCACCCCCTTACTTCTTTCTGCACCCCTCTTCCCTCTTGCTGCACCTCTCTTGCCTCATTATGCACCTCTGTTGCTTCTTTCTGCTTTTCTCACGTTTCTTTCTGTACCTCTCTTCCTTCTTTCTGCACCCCTCTTGCCTCTTTCTGCACCCCTCTTCCCTCTTTCTGCACCTCTCTTCCCTCTTTCTACATCTCTCTTGCCTCTTTCTGCACCTCTCCTGCCTCTTTCTGCACTACTTTTGGATCTTTCTGCACTTCTCTTGCCTTCTTTTGCACCTTTGTTGCTTCTTTCTGCACTCCTCTTTCTTCTTTGTGTACGTCTCTTGCTTCTTTCTACACCTCTGTTGTCTCTTTCTGCACTTGTCTTCCCTCTTTCTACACCTCTCTTGTCTCTTTGTTCACCTCTTTTGTGTATTTGTGCACCTCTCTTGCCCCTTTCTGCACTTCTGTTGCTTCTTGCTGCTCCTCACTTGCTTCTTTTCTGCACTTCTCTTGCTTCTTTCTTCATTTCTGTTGCTTCTTTCAGCACTTCTCTTGCCTCTTTCTGTACCCCTCGTCTCTTTCTGCACGTCTGTTGCTTCTTTCTTCAGTTCTCCTGCTTCTTTCTGCCTCTCTCTTCCTTCTTTCTGCACCCTTCTTGCCCCTTTCTGCACTCCTCTTCCCTCTTTATGCACCTCTTTCCACTTTCTGCACCCCTGTTCCCTTTTACTGCACCTCTCTTGCCTGTTTCTGCAACTCTTGCCTCTTTTTGCAGTTCTCTTTCCTCCTTCTGCACTTCTCTTTCTTCTTTCTTGACCTCACTTGCTTCTTTCTGCACCCCGATTGCCTCTTTCTGCACCTCTCTTCCCGCACCTCTCTTGCTTCTTTCTGCACCTCTCTTGCTTATTTCCTCACCCCTCTTGCCTCTTTCTGCACCCCTCTTCCCTCTTTCTTCACCTCTCTTGCCTCTGCCTGCACCCCTGTTCTGTTTTTCTACACCTCTTTTCCCTTTTGTTGCAATTCTTGCCCCTTTCTGCAGTTCTCCTTCCTCCTTCTGCACCTCTGTTGCTTTTCTGCATCTCTCTTGCCTCTTTCTGAACCCCTCTAGCATCTTTCTGCACCTCTGTTGCTTCTTTCTGAACTTCTCTTGCCTCTTTCTGCACCTCTGCTGCTTCTTTCTGTACTTCTTGCCTCTTTCTGCACCCCTCTTCCCTCTTTCTGCACCTCTTGCCTCTTTCTGCACCCCTCTCACCTCTTTCTGCATCTCTGTTTCTGCAGTTCTCTTGACTCCTTCTGCACCTCTGTTGCTTCTTTCTGCATTTCTATTCCTTCTTTCTGCACCCCTATAGCCTCTTTCTGCACTACTCCTGCTTCTTTCTGTACCTCTCTTCCTTCTTTCTGCACCCCTCTTGCCTCTTTCTGTACCTCTCTTGCTTGTTTCTGCACCCCTCTTGCCTCTTTCTGCATCCCTCTTCCCTCTTTCTGCACCTCTTGCCTCTTTCTGCACCCCTCTCACCTCTTTCTGCATCTCTCTTGCCTCTTTCTGCACCTCTCCTGCCTCTTTCCAAACTACTTTTGTCTCTTTATGCACTTATCTTGCCTTCTTCTGCACCTTTGTTGCTTCTTTCTGCACTTCTTTCTTCGTGTACCTCTCTTGCTTCTTTCTGTACCTCTGTTGTCTTTCTGCACTTGTCTTCCCTCTTTCTGCACCTCTCGTCTCTTTCTGCACCTCTTGTGTGTCTTTGTACACATCTTTTGCCTCTTTCTGCACTTCTGTTGCCTCTTGCTGCACCTCACTTGCTTCTTTTCTGTACTTCTCTTGCTTCTTTCCTCATTTCTGTTGCTTCTTTCTGCACCTCTCTTGCCTGTTTCTGCAACTCTCTTGCCTCTTTTTGCAGTTCTATTGCCTCCTTCTGCACCTCTGCTGCATCTTTCTGCACTTCTCTTGCCTCTTTCTGCACCCCTCTTGAGTCTTTCTGCACCTCTGTTGCTTCTTTCTGCACTTCTCTTGCTTCTTCCTGCACGTCACTTGCTTCTTTCTGCACCTCTCTTGCCCCTTTCTGCACCTCTCTTGCCTCTTTCTGCACCTCTGTTGCTTCTTTCTGCATGCCTGTTGCTTTCTTCTGCACCTCCCTTGCTTCTTTCAGCACCTCTCTTGCATCTTGCAAATTTCTGCACCCCTCTTGCCTCTTGGTGCACCTCTCTTGTATTTTTCTGCACCCCTTTTGCCTCTTTCTGCACCTATATTGCTTCTTAATCCACTGCTCTTGCTACGTTCTGTATCTCTCTTGCAAAATTATGCACCTCTCTTGCCTATGTCTGCACCCCTCTTCCCTCTTTCTGCACCTCTTTTGCATGTTTCTGCATCTCTGTTGCTTCTTTCTGCATTTCTATTGCTTCTTTCTGCACTACTCTTGCTTCTTTCTGTACCTCTCTTCCTTCTTTCTGCACCCTCTTACCTCTTTCTGTACCTCTCTTGCTTCTTTCTGCACCCCCTTACTTCTTTCTGCACCCCTCTTCCCTCTTGCTGCACCTCTCTTGCCTCATTATGCACCTCTGTTGCTTCTTTCTGCTTTTCTCACGTTTCTTTCTGTACCTCTCTTCCTTCTTTCTGCACCCCTCTTCCCTCTTTCTGCACCTCTCTTCCCTCTTTCTACATCTCTCTTGCCTCTTTCTGCACCTCTCCTGCCTCTTTCTGCACTACTTTTGGATCTTTCTGCACTTCTCTTGCCTTCTTTTGCACCTTTGTTGCTTCTTTCTGCACTCCTCTTTCTTCTTTGTGTACGTCTCTTGCTTCTTTCTCCACCTCTGTTGTCTCTTTCTGCACTTGTCTTCCCTCTTTCTACACCTCTCTTGTCTCTTTGTTCACCTCTTTTGTGTATTTGTGCACCTCTCTTGCCCCTTTCTGCACTTCTGTTGCTTCTTGCTGCTCCTCACTTGCTTCTTTTCTGCACTTCTCTTGCTTCTTTCTTCATTTCTGTTGCTTCTTTCCAGCACTTCTCTTGCCTCTTTCTGTACCCCTCGTCTCTTTCTGCACGTCTGTTGCTTCTTTCTTCAGTTCTCCTGCTTCTTTCTGCCTCTCTCTTCCTTCTTTCTGCACCTCTCTTGCCCCTTTCTGTACTCCTCTTCCCACTTTATGCACCTCTTTCCACTTTCTGCACCCCTGTTCCCTTTTACTGCACCTCTCTTGCCTGTTTCTGCAACTCTTGCCTCTTTTTACAGTTCTCTTTCCTCCTTCTGCACTTCTCTTTCTTCTTTCTTGACCTCACTTGCTTCTTTCTGCACCCCGATTGCCTCTTTCTGCACCTCTCTTCCCTCTTTCTGCACCTCTCTTGCTTCTTTCTGCACCTCTCTTGCTTATTTCCTCACCCCTCTTGCCTCTTTCTGCACCCCTCTTCCCTCTTTCTTCACCTCTCTTGCCTCTGCCTGCACCCCTGTTCTGTTTTTCTACACCTCTTTTCCCTTTTCTTGCAATTCTTGCCCCTTTCTGCAGTTCTCCTTCCTCCTTCTGCACCTCTGTTGCTTTTCTGCATCTCTCTTGCCTCTTTCTAAACCCCTCTAGCATCTTTCTGCACCTCTGTTGCTTCTTTCTGAACTTCTCTTGCCTCTTTCTGCACCTCTGCTGCTTCTTTCTGTACTTCTTGCCTCTTTCTGCACCCCTCTTGCCTCTTTATCCATGGCTGTTGCTTCTTTCTGCACCTCCCTTGCTTTTTTCTGCACCTCTCTTGCAAATTTCTGCACCCCTCTTGCCTCTTGGTGCACCTTTCATGCCTCTTTCTGCACTACTTTTGATACTTTCTGCACTTCTCTTGCCTTCTTCTGCACCTTTGTTGCTTCTTTCTGCACTTCTCTTTCTTCTTTGTGTACCTCTCTTGCTTCTTTCTGCACCTCTGTTGTCTCTTTCTGCACTTCTCTTGTCTCTTTGTGCACCTCTTTTATTTCTTTGTGCACCTCTCTTGCCTCTTTCTGCACTTCTGGTGCCTCTTGCTGCATGCCTGTTGCTTTTTTCTGCACCTCCCTTGCTTCTTTCAGCACCTCTCTTGCATCTTGCAAATTTCTGCACCCCTCTTGCCTCTTGGTGCACCTCTCTTGTATTTTTCTGCACCCCTTTTGCCTCTTTCTGCACCTATATTGCTTCTTAATCCACTGCTCTTGCTACGTTCTGTATCTCTCTTGCAAAATTATGCACCTCTCTTGCCTATGTCTGCACCCCTCTTCCCTCTTTCTGCACCTCTTTTGCATGTTTCTGCATCTCTGTTGCTTCTTTCTGCATTTCTATTGCTTCTTTCTGCACTACTCTTGCTTCTTTCTGTACCTCTCTTCCTTCTTTCTGCACCCCTCTTACCTCTTTCTGTACCTCTCTTGCTTCTTTCTGCACCCCCTTACTTCTTTCTGCACCCCTCTTCCCTCTTGCTGCACCTCTCTTGCCTCATTATGCACCTCTGTTGCTTCTTTCTGCTTTTCTCACGTTTCTTTCTGTACCTCTCTTCCTTCTTTCTGCACCCCTCTTGCCTCTTTCTGCACCCTCTTCCCTCTTTCTGCACCTCTCTTCCCTCTTTCTACATCTCTCTTGCCTCTTTCTGCACCTCTCCTGCCTCTTTCTGCACTACTTTTGGATCTTTCTGCACTTCTCTTGCCTTCTTTTGCACCTTTGTTGCTTCTTTCTGCACTCCTCTTTCTTCTTTGTGTATGTCTCTTGCTTCTTTCTCCACCTCTGTTGTCTCTTTCTGCACTTGTCTTCCCTCTTTCTACACCTCTCTTGTCTCTTTGTTCACCTCTTTTGTGTATTTGTGCACCTCTCTTGCCCCTTTCTGCACTTCTGTTGCTTCTTGCTGCTCCTCACTTGCTTCTTTTCTGCACTTCTCTTGCTTCTTTCTTCATTTCTGTTGCTTCTTTCAGCACTTCTCTTGCCTCTTTCTGTACCCCTCGTCTCTTTCTGCACGTCTGTTGCTTCTTTCTTCAGTTCTCCTGCTTCTTTCTGCCTCTCTCTTCCTTCTTTCTGCACCTCTCTTGCCCCTTTCTGTACTCCTCTTCCCACTTTATGCACCTCTTTCCACTTTCTGCATCCCTGTTCCCTTTTACTGCACCTCTCTTGCCTGTTTCTGCAACTCTTGCCTCTTTTTGCAGTTCTCTTTCCTCCTTCTGCACTTCTCTTTCTTCTTTCTTGACCTCACTTGCTTCTTTCTGCACCCCGATTGCCTCTTTCTGCACCTCTCTTCCCTCTTTCTGCACCTCTCTTGCTTCTTTCTGCACCTCTCTTGCTTATTTCTCACCCCTCTTGCCTCTTTCTGCACCCCTCTTCCCTCTTTCTTCACCTCTCTTGCCTCTGCCTGCACCCCTGTTCTGTTTTTCTACACCTCTTTTCCCTTTTGTTGCAATTCTTGCCCCTTTCTGCAGTTCTCCTTCCTCCTTCTGCACCTCTGTTGCTTTTCTGCATCTCTCTTGCCTCTTTCTAAACCCCTCTAGCATCTTTCTGCACCTCTGTTGCTTCTTTCTGAACTTCTCTTGCCTCTTTCTGCACCTCTGCTGCTTCTTTCTGTACTTCTTGCCTCTTTCTGCACCCCTCTTGCCTCTTTATCCATGGCTGTTGCTTCTTTCTGCACCTCCCTTGCTTTTTTCTGCACCTCTCTTGCAAATTTCTGCACCCCTCTTGCCTCTTGGTGCACCTCTCATGCCTCTTTCTGCACTACTTTTGATACTTTCTGCACTTCTCTTGCCTTCTTCTGCACCTTTGTTGCTTCTTTCTGCACTTCTCTTTCTTCTTTGTGTACCTCTCTTGCTTCTTTCTGCACCTCTGTTGTCTCTTTCTGCACTTCTCTTGTCTCTTTGTGCACCTCTTTTATTTCTTTGTGCACCTCTCTTGCCTCTTTCTGCACTTCTGGTGCCTCTTGCTGCACCTCACTTGCTTCTTTCCGCACTTCTCTTGCTTCTTTCTTAATTTCTGTTGCTTCTTTCTGCACTTCTCTTGCCTCTTTCTACATTTCTGTTTGCTCTTTCCGTACCCCTCTTGCCTCTTTCTGCACGTCTGTTGCTTCTTTCTTCAGTTCTCTTGCTTCTTTCTGCCTCTCTCTCTTCCTTCTTTCTGCACCCCTCTTGCCCCTTTCTGCACTCCTCTTCCCTCTTTATGCACCGCTTTCCACTTTCTGCACCCCTGTTCCCTTTTTCTGCACCGCTCTTGCCTGTTTCTGCAACTCTTGCCTCTTTTTGCAGTTCTCTTTCCTCCTTCTGCTCATCTCTTGCTTCTTTCTTTACCTCACTTGCTTCTTTCTGTACCCCTCTTGCCTCTTTCTGCACCCCTCTTCCCTCTTTCTGCACCTCTCTTGTCTCTTTCTGTACCTGTCTTGCTTCTTTCTGCAGCTCTCTTGCCTCTTTTTGCACCACTCTTACTTCTTTCAGAACTTCTCTTGCCTATTTCTGCACCTCTGCTGCTTCTTTCTGCACTTCTTGCTTCTTTCTGCACCCCTCTTGCCTCTTTATCCACCTCTGTTGCTTCTTTCTGCATGGCTGTTGCTTCTTTCTGCAACTCCATTGCTTCTTTCTGCACCTCTCTTGCAAATTTCTGCACCCCTCTTGCCTCTTGGTGCACCTCTCTTGCAAATTTCTGCCCCTCTTGCCTCCTTCTGCACCCCTCTTCCCTCTTTCTGCACCTCTCTTGCCTATGTCTGCACACCTGTTCCCACTTTCTGCACCTCTTTTGCATGTTTCTCCAACTCTGTTGCTTCTTTCTGCATTTCTATTGCCTCTTTCTGCACCCCTCTGGCCTCTATCTGCATCTTTCTTGCTTCTTTCTGCATCCCTCTTGCCTCTTTCTGTACCCCTCTTCCCTCTTTCTGCACCTCTCTTGCCTCTTTCTGCACATCTCTTGCCTCTTTCTGCACTTCTCTTGCCTTTTCTGTACCTCTCTTGCTTCTTTCTGCACCCCTCTTGCCTCTTTCTGCATTCCTCCTCCCTCTTTCTTCAACCCTCTTGCCTCTTTCTGCACCCCTATTCCCTCTTTCTGCACCTCTCTTCCCAATGTCTGTACCCCTGTTCCCTCTTTATGCACCTCTTTTGCCTGTTTCTGCAACTCTAATGCTTCTTTCTTCATTTCTATTGCCTCTTTCTGCACCCCTCTTCCTGCACCTCTCTTGCTTCTTTCTGTACCTCTCTTGCTTCTTTCTGTGCCCCTCTTGCCTCTTTCTGTGACCCTCTTCCCTCTTTCTGCATCTCTCTTGCCTCTTTCTGCACTTCTCTTGCCTCTTTATTCACTTCTCTTGCCTCCTTCTGCACCTTTGTTGCTTCTTTCTGTACTTCTCTTCCTCCTTTCTGTACCTTTCTTGCTTCTTTCTGCACCTCTGTTGTCTCTTTCTGCACTCGTCTTCCCTCTTTGTGCACCTCTCTTGCCTCTTTCAGTACTTCTGTTGCCTCTTTCTGCATCTCTGTTGCTTCTTTCTGCACTTCTCTTGCCACTTTCTGCATTTCTGTTGCTTCTTTCTGCACTTCTCTTGCCTCTTTCTGCATTTCTGTTCCTTCTTTCTGCACTTCTCTTGCCTCTTTCTGCACCTCTGTTGCTTCTTTCAGCACCTTTCTTGCCTCTTTCTGTACCCCTCTTGCCTCTTTCTGTAACTCTGTTGCTTCTTTCTGCACTTCTCTTGCTTTCTGTCCCTCTCGCTTCTTTCTGCACCCCTCTTGCGTCTTTCTGCACCCCTCTTTCTACACCTCTTTCCTCTTTCTGCACCCCTATTCTTTTTCTGCACCTGTCTTGCCTGTTTCTGCAACTCTTGCCTCTTTTTGCAGTTCTCTTGCTTCCTTCTGCACCTCTAATGCTTCTTTCTGCACTTCTCTTCCTTCTTTCTGCACCTCTTGTCTCTTTGTGCACCTCTGTCTCTGTGCACCTCTTGACTCTTTCAACGCCCCTCTACACTCTTTCTGCATCTCTCTTGCCTCTTTCTGCACCTCTCTTCCTTCTTTCTGCACTCTTCTTGCCTCTTTCTGTACCCCTCTTGCCTCCTTCTGCACCCCATTCCCTCTTTCTGCACCTCTATTGCCTGTTTCTGCAACTCTCTTGCCTCTTTCTGCAGTTTTCTTGCCTCCTTCTGCACCTCTGTTGCTTCTTTTTGAACTTCTCTTGCCTCTTTCTGCATTTCTGTTCCTTCTTTCTGCACTTCTCTTGCCTCTTTCTGCACCTTTGTTGCTTCATTCTGCACTTCTCTTGCCTTTTTCTACAGTTCTCTTGCCTGTTTCTGCACCCCTTTTACTTCTTTCAGCACTTCTCTTGCCTCTTACTGTACCCCTCTTGCCTCTTTCTGCACTTCTCTTGTTTCTTTATGCACCCCTCTTGCCTCTTTCTGCACCCCGTTCCCTCTTTCTGCACCTCTATTGCCTGTTTCTGCAACTCTCTTGCCTCTTTCTGCAGTTTTCTTGCCTCCTTCTGCACCTCTGTTGCTTCTTTCTGTATTACTCTTGACTCCTTCTGCACCCCTCTTGCCTCTTTCTGCACCCCTATTGCTTCTTTCTAAACTTCTCATGCTTCTTTCTGCACCTCTGTTGTCTCTTTCTCCACTTGTCTTCCATCTTTCTGCACCTCTTGTCTCTTTCTGCACCTATTTTGTCTCTTTCTGCACCTCTCTTGCCTCTTTAAGCACTTCTATTGCCTCTTTATCCACCTCTGTTGCTCCTTTTTGCACTTCTCTTGCCTCTTTCTGCATTTCTGTTCCTTCTTTCTGCACTTCTCTTGCCTCTTTCTGCACCTCTGTTGCTTCATTCTGCACTTCTCTTGCCTCTTTCTGCACCCCTCTTGGCTTTTTCTGCATTTCTCTTGCCTCTTTCTGCACCTCTTTTCCTCTCTTGCTCTTTTATCACTTCTTTTGCCTCTTACTGTACCCCTCTTGCATCTTTCCACATTTCTCTTGCTGCACCTCTCTTGCTTCTTTCTGGACTCCTCTTGCCTCTTTCTGCACCTCTCTTCCCTCCTTTGGCACCTCTCTTGCCTCTGTCTGCACCACTGTTCCCTCTTTCTGCACCTCTTTTGCCTGTTTCTGCAACTCTCTTGTCTCTTTCTGCACTGCTCTTGCCTCCTTCTGCATCTCTGTTGCTTCTTTCTGCATCTCTGTTGCTTCTTTCTGCATTTCTCTTGCCTCTTTCTGCACCTCTCTAGTATCTTTCTGTACCCCTTCTGCTTCTTTCTGCACTTCTCTTGCTTCTTTCTGTACCTCTCTTGCTTCTTTCTCCACCCCTCTTGCCACTTTCTTCACCTCTCTTCCCTCTTTCTGCACCTCTCTTGCCTCTTTCTGTACCCCTCTTGCCTCTTTCTGTACCCCTCTTGCCTCTTTCTGCACCTCTCTTGCCTCTTTCTGCACTTCTATTGCCTTCTTCTGCACCTCTGTTGCTTCTTTCTGCACTTCTCTTGCCTCTTTCTGCATTTCTGTTGCTTTTTTCTGCACTTCCCTTGCTTCTTTCTTCCCCTCTCTTGCTTCTTTCTGTACCCCTCTTCCCTCTTTCTGCAGCCCTCTTCCATATTTCCGCACCCCTTTTCCCTTTTTCTGCACCTCTCTTGGCTGTTTCTGCAACTCTCTTGCCTCTTTTTGCAGTTCTCTTTCCTCATTCTGCACCTCTGTTGCTTCTTTTTGCACTTCTCTTGCCCCTTTCTGCACCTCTCTTGCTTCTTTCTGCACCACTCTTGCAAATTTCTGCACCCCTCTTGCCTCTTTGTGCACCTCTCTTGCGTCTTTCTGTACCTTTCTTGCCTCTGTCTGCACCCCTCTTGCCTTTTTCTGTACCCCTCTTCCCTCTTTCTGCACTTCTCTTGCCTCAATCTGCGCCCCTCTTCCCTCTTTCTGCACCCCTCTTGCCTCTTTCTGCACCACTGTTCCCTTTATCTACACCTCTCTTGCCTGTTTCTGCAATGCTCTTTCCTCTTTCTGCACCTCTGTTGCTTCTTTCTGCACCCCTCTTGCCTTTTTCTGTACCCCTCTTGCCTTTTTCTGAAGTTCTCACCTCTTTCTGAACCCTTCTTCCCTCTTTGTGCACATTTCTTGCCTCTCACTGTACATCTCTTGCTTCTTTCTGTACCCCTCTTGCCTCTTTATGCACCCCTCTTACCTCTTTCTGCACCTCTCGTGACTAATTCTGCACCCTGTTCCCTTTTTCTGCACCTCTCACCTGTTTCTGCAACTCTTGCCTCTTTCTGCACCTCTGTTGCTGCTTTCTGCACTTCTCTTGCCTCTTTCTGCACCCCTCTTACCTTTTTCTGCATTTCTCTTGCCTCTTTCTGCACCCCTCTAGCATCTTTCTGCACCACTCTTGCTTCTTTCTTCACTTCTCTTGCTTCTTTCTGTACCTCTCTTGCTTCTTTCTGTACCCCCTTGCCTTTTTCTATACTTCTCTTGCTTCTTTCTGAGCCTCTTGCTTCTTTCTGCACCCCTCTTGCCTCTTTCTGCACCCCCCTTGCCTCTTTCTTCACCTCTCTTATCTCTGCCTGTATACCTGTTCCGTTTTTCTGCACCTCTTTTGCCTGTTGCAACTCACTTGCCTCTTTCTGCAGTTTTCCTGCCTCCGTCTGCACCTCTGTTGCTTCTTTCTGCATTTTTCTTGTCTCTTTCTGACACCTCTAGCATCTTTCTACACCCTTCTTCCTTCTTTCTGCAATTCCCTTGCTTCTTTCTGTACCTCTCTTCCTTCTTTCTGCACCCCTCTTGCCTCTTTCTGCACCCCTCTTACCTCTTTCTGCACCTCTCCTGCCTCTTTCTGTACCCCTCTTGCCTCTTTCTGTGCCCCTCTTGCCTCTTTCTGTGCCCCTCTTGCCTCTTTCTGTGCCCCTCTTCCCTTTTTCTGCATCTCTCTTGCCTCTTTCTGCACCTCTCCTGCCTCTTTCTGAACTTCTCTTGCCTTCTTCTGCACCTTTGTTGCTGCTTTCTGCATTTCTCTTGCTTCTTTCTGTACCTCTCTTGCTTCTTTCTGCACCTCTGTTGTCTCTTTCTGCACTTGTTTTGCCTCTTTCTGCACCTCTCGTCTCTTTGTGCACCTCTTTTGTGTCTTTGTGCACCTCTCTTGCCTCTTTCTGCAATTCTGTTGCCTCTTGCTGCACATCACTTGCTTCTTTCTGCACTTCTCTTGCCTCTTTCTTCATTTCTCTTGCTTCTTTCTGCATTTCTGTTCCTTCTTTCTGCACTTCTGTTGCCTCTTTCTGCCTGTCTGTTTCTTCTTTCTGCACTTCTCTTGCTTCTTTCTGCCCCTCTCTTGAAAATGTCTGCACCCCTCTTGCCTCGTTCTACACCCCTCTTCCATATTTGTGCACCTCTCTTGCCTATGTCTGCAGCCCTGCCCCCTTTCTCTGCACCTCTCTTGCCTGTTTCTGCAACTCTCTTGCCTCTTTTTGCAGTTCTCTTGCCTCCTTCTGCATCTCTGTTGCTTCTTTCTGCACTTCTCTTGCTTCTTCCTGCACGTCACTTGCTGCTTTCTGCACCTCTTGCCTCTTTCTGCACCTCTGTTGCTACTTTCTGCACTTCTAGCCTCTTTCTCCACCCCTCTTGCCTCTTTCTCCACCTCTGTTGCTTCTTTCTGCACATCTGTTGCTTTTTTCTGCACACTCCTTGATTCTTTCAGCACCTCTCTTGTAAATTTCTACACCCCTCTTGCCTCTTGGTGCACCTCTTCTGCATTTTTCTGCACCCCTTTTGCCTCTTTCTGCACCTATATTGCTTCTTAATGCACTGCTCTTGCTTCGTTCTGTACCTCTCTTGCAAATATATGTACCCCTCTTGCCTCCTTCTGCAACCGTCTTCCCTATTTCTGCACCTCTCTTGCCTATGTCTGCAGCCCTGTTCCCTCTTTCTGCACCTCTTTTGTATGTTTCTGCAACTCTCTTGCCTTTTCTGCAGTTCTCTTGCCTCCTTCTGTGCCTCTGTTGCTTCTTTCTGCATTTCTATTACTTCTTTCTGCACCCCTCTAGCCTCTTTCTGCACCCATCTTGCTTCTGTCTGCACTACTCTTGCTTCTTTCTGTACCTCTCTTCCTTCTTTCTGCACCCCTCTTGCCTCTTTCTGTACCTCTCTTGCTTCTTTTTGCACCCCTCTTGCCTCTTTCTGCATCCCTCTTCCCTCTTGCTGCACCTCTCTTGCCTCTTTATGCACCTCTGTTGTTTCTTTCTGCACTTCTCTTGCCTTCTTCTGCACCTTTGTGGCTGCTTTCTGCATTTCTCTTGCTTCTTTCTGTACCTCTCTTGCTTCTTTCTGCACCTCTGTTGTCTCTTTCTGCACTTTTTTGCCTCTTTCTGTACCTCTCGTCTCTTTGTGCACCTCTTTTGTGTCTTTGTGCACCTCTCGTGCCTCTTTCTGCAATTCCGTTGCCTCTTACTGCACGTCACTTGCTTCTTTCTGCACTTCTCTTGCCTCTTTCTTCATTTCTCTTGCTTCTTTCTGCATTTCTGTTCCTTCTTTCTGCACTTCTGTTGCCTCTTTCTGCCTGTCTGTTTTTTCTTTCTGCACTTCTCTTGCTTCTTTCTGCCCCTCTCTTGAAAATTTCTGCACCCCTCTTGCCTCGTTCTACACTCCTCTTCCATATTTGTGCATCTCTCTTGCCTATGTCTGCAGCCCTGCCCCCTTTCTCTGTGCCTCTCTTGCCTGTTTCTGCAACTCTTGCCTCTTTTTGCAGTTCTCTTGCCTCCTTCTGCACCTCTGTTGCTTCTTTCTGCACTTCTCTTGTTTGTTTCTGTACCTCTCCTGCTTCTTTCTGCACCCCTCTTGCTTCTTTCTGTACCCCTCTTGCCTCTTTCTGCACCCCTCTTGCCTCTTTCTGCACCTCTCTTGTCTCTGCCTGTATACCTGTTCTGTTTTCCTGCACCTCTGTTGCTTCTTTCTGCATTTCTCTTGCTCTTTCTGACCCCTCTAGCATCTTTTTGCACCCTTCTTCCTTCTTTCTGCGATTCCCTTGCTTCTTTCTGTACCTCTCTTCCTTCTTTCTGCACCCCTCTTGCCTCTTTCTGCACCCCTATTGCCTCTTTCTGCACCTCTCTTGCCTCTTTCTGTACCCCTCTTGCCTCTTTCTGTGCCCCTCTTGCCTCTTTCTGCATCTCTCTTGCCTCTTTCTGCACCTCTGTCTTTCTGCACTACTTTTGCTTCTTTCTGCACTTCTCTTGCCTTCTTCTGCACCTTTGTTGCTTCTTTATGCACTTCTCTTTCTTTTGTGTACCTCTCTTGCTTCTTTCTGCACCTCTCTTGCCTCTTTCAGCACTTCTAATGCCTGTTGCTGAACCTCACTTGCTTCTTTTCTGCACTTCTCTTGCTTCTGTCTTCATTTCTGTTGCCTCTTTCTACATTTCTGTTCGTTCTTTCTGCACTTCTGTTGCTTCTTTCTGCACCTCTGTTGCTTCTTTCAGCACTTCCCTTGCCTCTTTCTGTACCCCTCTTGCCTCTTTCTGCATGTCTGTTGCTTCTTTCTTCACTTCTCTTGCTTCTTTCTGCCTCTCTCTTGCTTCTTTCTGTACCCCTCTTGCCCCTTTCTGCACTCCTCTTCCCTCTTTATGCACCGCTTTCCACTTTCTGCACCCCTGTTCCCTTTTTCTGCACCTCTCTTGCCTGTTTCTGCATTTCTCTTGCCTCTATTTGCAGTTCTCTTGTCTCCTTCTGCACTTCTCTTGCTTCTTTCTTTACCTCTCTTGCTTCTTTCTACACCCCTCTTGCCTCTTTCTGCACCTCTCTTGTCTCTTTCTGTACCTCTCTTGCTTGTTTCTGCACCCCTCTTGCTTCTTTCTGCACTTCTCTTGCTTCTTTCTGTACCTCTCTTGCTTCTTTCTGCATGCCTCTTGCCTTTTTCTACAGTTCTCTTGCCTCTTTCTGCACCTCTTTTGTTTCTTTCAGCACTTCTCCTGCCTCTTAGGGAACCCCTCTTGCCTCTTTGTGCACTTTTCTTGCTTATTTCTGCACCCCTCTTGCCTCTTTCTGCACCTCTCTTGCCTCTGCCTGCACCCCTGTTCTGTTTTTCTGCACCTCTTTTGCCTGTTGTTGCAACTCTCTTGCCTCTTTCTGCAAATCTCCTGCATCCTTCTGTACCTGTTGCTTTTCTGCACCTCTCTTCCCTCTTTCTGCACCCCTCTAGCATCTTTCTGCACCTCTGTTGCTTCTTTCTGAATTCTCTTGCTTCTCCTTGCACCTCACTTGCTTCTTTCTGCACTTCTCTTGCCTTTCTGCACCTCTGTTGCTTCTTTCTAAACTTCTCTTGCTTCTTCTTGCACCTCACATGCTTCTTTCTACACCTCTCTTGCCTCTTTCTGCACCTCTGTTGCTTCTTTCTACACTTCTTGCCTCTTTCTGCACCCCTCTTGCCTCTTTCTCCACCTCTGTTGCTTCTTTCTGCACGGCTGTTGCTTCTTTCTGCACCTCCCTTGCTTCTTTCTGTACCTCTCTTGCAAATTTCTGCACCCATCTTGCCTCTTGGTACACCTCTCTTGCAAATATCTGCACCCCTCTTGACTCCTTCACCCCTCTTCCTTCTTTCTGCACCTCTCTTGCCTATGTCTGCACCCCTGTTCCCTCTTTCTGCACCTCTTATGCATGTTTCTACAACTCTCTTGCCTCTGCACCTGCACCTCTTTTGCATGTTTCTGCAAATCTCTTCCTTCTTTCTGTATTTCTATTGCCTCTTTCTGCACCCCTCTAGCCTCTTTCTGCACCCATCTTGCTTCTTTCTGCACTACTCTTGCTTCTTTCTGTACCGCTCTTCCTTCTTTCTGCACCCCTCTTACCTCTTTCTGTACCTTTCTTGATTCTGTCTGCACCCCTCTTGCCTCTTTCTGCACCTCTCTTGCTGCAGCTGTTGCTTCTTTCTGCACTTCTCTTGTTTCTTTCTGTACCTCTCTTGCTTCTTTCTGCACACCTCTTTCTGCATTCCTCCTCCCTCTTTCTGCACCTCTTTTGCCTCTTTCTGCACCCCTCTTCCCTCTTTCTGCACCCCTCTTCCTCTTTCTGCACCTCTCCTGCCTTTTTCTGCACCTTTCCTGCCTCTTTCTGCACCTCTCCTGCCTCTTTCTGCACCTCTCTTCCCTTCTTCTGCACCTTTGTTGCTTCTTTCTGTACTTCTTGCTTCTTTCTGTACCTCTCTTGCTTCTTTCTGTACCTCTGTTGTCTCTTTCTGCACTTGTCTTCACTCTTTCTGCACCTCTCGTCTCTTTGTGCACTTCTCTTCCCTTCTTCTGCACCTTTGTTGCTTCTTTCTGCACTTCTTGCTTCTTTCTGTACCTCTCTTGCTTCTTTCTGTACCTCTGTTGTCTCTTTCTGCACTTGTCTTCACTCTTTCTGCACCTCTCTTGTCTCTTTGTGCACCTCTTTTGTGTCTATGTGCACCTCTCTTGCCTCTTTCTGCACTTCTGTTGCCTCTTGCTACACCTCACTTGATTCTTTTCTGCACTTCTCTTGCCTCTTTCTCTATTTCTGTTGCTTCTTTCTGCACTTCTCTCGCCTAAACTGCATTTATGTTCCTTCTTTCTGCACTTCTGTTGCCTCTTTCTGCACCTCTGTTGCTTCTTTCAGCACTTCTCTTGCCTCTTTCTGTACCCCTCTTGTCTCTTTCTGCAGATCTGTTGGTTCTTTCTGCACTTCTCTTGCTTCTTTCTGTCCCTCACTCGCTTCTTTCTGCACCCCTGTTCCCTTTTTTTGCACCTCTCTTGCCTGTTTCTGCAACTCTGTTGCCTCTGCACCTGCACCTCTTTTGCATGTTTCTGCAACTCTCTTGCTTCTTTCTGCATTTCTATTGCCTTTTTCTGCATCCCTCTAGCCTCTATCGGCACCCATCTTGCTTCTTTCTGCACTACTCTTGCTTCTTTCTGTACTTCTCTTCCTTCTTTCTGCACCCCTCTTACCTCTTTCTGTACCTTTCTTGATTCTGTCTGCACCCCTCTTGCCTCTTTCTGCACCTCTCTTGCTGCAGCTGTTGCTTCTTTCTGCACTTCTCTTGTTTCTTTCTGTACCTCTCTTGCTTCTTTCTGCACACCTCTTTCTGCATTCCTCCTCCCTCTTTCTGCACCTCTTTTGCCTCTTTCTGCACCCCTATTCCCTCTTTCTGCACCCCTCTTCCCTCTTTCTGCACCTCTCCTGCCTTTTTCTGCACCTTTCCTGCCTCTTTCTGCACCTCTCCTGCCTCTTTCTGCACCTCTCTTCCCTTCTTCTGCACCTTTGTTGCTTCTTTCTGTACTTCTTGCTTCTTTCTGTACCTCTCTTGCTTCTTTCTGTACCTCTGTTGTCTCTTTCTGCACTTGTCTTCACTCTTTCTGCACCTCTCGTCTCTTTGTGCACTTCTCTTCCCTTCTTCTGCACCTTTGTTGCTTCTTTCTGCACTTCTTGCTTCTTTCTGTACCTCTCTTGCTTCTTTCTGTACCTCTGTTGTCTCTTTCTGCACTTGTCTTCACTCTTTCTGCACCTCTCTTGTCTCTTTGTGCACCTCTTTTGTGTCTATGTGCACCTCTCTTGCCTCTTTCTGCACTTCTGTTGCCTCTTGCTACACCTCACTTGATTCTTTTCTGCACTTCTCTTGCCTCTTTCTCTATTTCTGTTGCTTCTTTCTGCACTTCTCTCGCCTAAACTGCATTTATGTTCCTTCTTTCTGCACTTCTGTTGCCTCTTTCTGCACCTCTGTTGCTTCTTTCAGCACTTCTCTTACCTCTTTCTGTACCCCTCTTGTCTCTTTCTGCACATCTGTTGGTTCTTTCTGCACTTCTCTTGCTTCTTTCTGCCCCTCTCTCGCTTCTTTCTGCACCCCTGTTCCCTTTTTATGCACCTCTCTTGCCTGTTTCTACAACTCTCTTGCCTCTGCACCTGCACCTCTTTTGCATGTTTCTGCAACTTTCTTGCTTCTTTCTGCATTTCTATTGCCTTTTTCTGCATCCCTCTAGCCTCTATCGGCACCCATCTTGCTTCTTTCTGCACTACTCTTGCTTCTTTCTGTACTTCTCTTCCTTCTTTCTGCACCCTCTTACCTCTTTCTGTACCTTTCTTGATTCTGTCTGCACCCTCTTGCCTCTTTCTGCACCTCTCTTGCTGCAGCTGTTGCTTCTTTCTGCACTTCTCTTGTTTCTTTCTGTACCTCTCTTGCTTCTTTCTGCACACCTCTTTCTGCATTCCTCCTCCCTCTTTCTGCACCTCTTTTGCCTCTTTCTGCACCCTATTCCCTCTTTCTGCACCCCTCTTCCCTCTTTCTGCACCTCTCCTGCCTTTTTCTGCACCTCTCCTGCCTCTTTCTGCACCTCTCTTGCCTCTTTCTGCACTTCTCTTCCCTTCTTCTGCACCTTTGTTGCTTCTTTCTGCACTTCTCTAGCTTCTTTCTGTACCTCTCTTGCTTCTTTCTGTACCTCTGTTGTCTCTTTCTGCACTTGTCTTCACTCTTTCTGCACCTCTCTTGTCTCTTTCTGCACCTCTTTTGTGTCTATGTGCACCTCTCTTGCCTCTTTCTGCACTTCTGTTGCCTCTTGCTGCACCTCACTTGATTCTTTTCTGCACTTCTCTTGCCTCTTTCTCCATTTCTTTTGCTTCTTTCTGCACTTCTCTCGCCTAAACTGCATTTATGTACCTTCTTTCTGCAACTTTTTGCCTGCTTCTGCAGTTCTCTTGCCTCCTTCTGCACCTCTGTTGCTTCTTTCAGCACTTCTCTTACCTCTTTCTGTACCCCTCTTGTCTCTTTCTGCACATCTGTTGGTTCTTTCTGCACTTCTCTTGCTTCTTTCTGCCCCTCACTCGCTTCTTTCTGCACCCCTGTTCCCTTTTTATGCACCTCTCTTGCCTGTTTCTGCAACTCTCTTGCCTCTTTTTACAGTTCTCTTGCCTCCTTCTGCACCTCTGTTGCTTCTTTCTACACTTCTGTTGCTTCTTCCTGCACCTCACTTGCTTCTTTTTGCACCCATTTTGCCTCTTTCTCCACCTCTGTTGCTTCTTTCTGCACGTCTGTTGCTTCTTTCTGCATCTCCCTTGCTTCTTTCTGTACCTCTCTAGCAAATGTCTGCACCCCTCTTGGCTCTTTGTGCACCTCTCTTGCATTTTTCTGCAACCCTCTTCCCTCCATCTGCACCTCTCTTGCCTATTTCTACACCACTGTTCTCTCTTTCTGCACCTCTTTTGCATGTTTCTGCAAATCTCTTCCTTCTTTCTGTATTTCTATTGCCTCTTTCTGTACCCCTCTGTGAGAAGTTGGCCTGGTATATGCTGTCCACTAATTATAGTGGGCACCTTGCACCAGTCCAAACAACCCCTTATTGGAGATAGGTTAAAGGCAACCTTTATTGAAAGCTATCCTAGTGGTAGCTATGGAGAGCAGCCTTCAGGCTAAGTCTTGAAGGAATGTAAAGCAGCTTGTTTTACCAGTCTATAATCTCTTGAGTGACCAAATGAAAGAGGACCACACCAGGTATATATTTAAAATATATGTATTTAGTCTTAAACACACCCCCTAGTCTCTTTATGAGGCTAGAGTTCGAAAGTACATAAGTTACAAGTCGAATATCAACAGTAATAGCACAAATACACGTTTGAGCCCTAGGGCGTACCAAACCATATACCAATAAAGTGGTATAAGAACCACAACTGAGCTAGACACAAGGCCTAGAGACTGTAGAAATGCTTGGACCACAAGGAACCACCCAAGGTAGTGACACAGGGGACCCACCGGGGACGCGTGCAGTGTGAGAACACAGCCACGAGCCGCCGTTGACTTCTATGGGAATGTCACGGTTGGAGTTTTAAAGAAAAAAGGCACTTGGAGGAGGACTTGGAGCAAACCCCTTTAGAACTAGGTCGTTCTAGAGTCAATACCCATGGGAGCACTGGCGTACTCAAGTTACCTCACCCAGGGGAGCCGGGTGCATAGGTGTCTTTCGGGGTCGGGTTTCGTCGTCGTTTTCAATGGCGATCTGCTGCAAAGTGCTGCTGGCGGCCAAGTCGAAAGTGTACGGGTGGATCCAAGGGTGGATCGAAGATCTGAAGAACCTGAAAGCAGAGGGGACAGAGTCTGGGTCACTAGCCAGTGACCAGGAAGGTGATGAGCAGATGCCCACCGATGTCGGGTGCTTCAGGTAGGTTGACGGTTGTCTAGACTCTTCAGTCACGAGGTCCAGGAGGTGTCAACGACAACCAGGAGCTGGATTTGAGCTGTCCCACAATGTTTGTCGATTGCTGCGGTATCAGTGACTGGATTGGACCCAACAAGCCTTGGCAACGGCAAGTCACGTGGAAACAAAGAAAGGATGTTGATGCTGACCAGCAAGGTCTGGGGGACTCACCCAGCGAGGGTAAGTCAGTGCACCTCTGGAGCAACCAGGAAAGCTCAAGCAGAAGAAGAGTTGCCTTTGGGAGGGCCCACTAGCCAACAGACTAGTGACCGTGAAAGAGCCTCGAGTGGACGCACTTGGAGCTGGCTCACAGCACACTCGTAGAGTGGAGGCCAGTGATCTTCAGTGCAGTTGGTGCTGGAGGTGAGGGCTACTGGGAGCCCAAAGCACAACTTTGTGGGAGACCAGGAAGAGGATGCACTTGCAAAAGTTCTTGGTGTCCAGGGGTCACGGTCTCACATTACCCACGACAGCTACGGGCCTCAGCTTCGCTGGGGACTCAGGGCAGCCTTGGCGAGGTCTAGAAATCTACCTCTGGTGATGCAAAGACTTCGGCGTCCAGTGGGAGCTTCAGCGATGCAGACCGGACAATTGCTTCTTAGGTGCCTGCCAAGCAGGGGAGTCACTCCTTGACCCCAAGGGAGATTCATCAGTCCTCTAATCATAAAGTAGAGCGTCGAAGGTCCAGGATTCAGCTTCAGAGTTTCGTCCAGGGTAATCTAAAGTCCTAAGGACTGGGGTCCCATACTTATACAGAGTTAGGGGGTTGGACATACTCTGGGGACCCACCTATGTGAGTGTAGGAGAGTAGGATCTGCCTCTTATGTTGCCCCCACTTTTTTTCTGATGTTTACACTGGTTTCTGGCTATAGTCTGGCTGGGTCCCTGCCAATCAGGGCCCCAGCCTCTCTGTTCTCTCTAAACGACTTGGAGTGCACTCTAGGTGCACTAGTGATTGGATACTGTGGTACCTTTTGAGTCCCTAGTATATGGTACCTTAGGTACCAAGGGCATAGGTAGTTCACAGGCCTACCAGGGGCTGCAGCATGTATTATGCCACCCCTGGGAAGCAGACTAAATATGACACCACAGGCCTGCTACTGCAGCCTGGGTGAGGTGGTGCTAGCACTCCTCACTGAGATATAGGTTCCCTATATCTCTCCAACACACACATATAAACCTATCAGTCACCCCTAAGGCAGGCCCTATCAATCCTGAGGGCAGGGTGCTTGCCTTCTATGTGAGGGGGTGCCTCTGTCTGAGCAGGGCCCCTCTGCAGCTCTCAGAGTCCATTCTCTGGTGCTGTTTGTGGATGCGGTTAAACCATATACTCTTAAAGTACATTATAACCTCGCGGTAAAATGCTAACTTTGGTATGGCTGCATCAAAACATGTCGTGTTTGCTGTCAAACATCTTGGAATACTACCCCCCCCCGCCAGTCCTGGCGGCGGGGGTAGCATTCCACCCTTCTAGAGTGATAGACATGTACCTACTGTGGAAATGCGGTACAATCCTGAAGAGCCCTGGCATCACAAAATGGATGCCACCAGTCACAGACACTGGGCTGCCCTCCTGCTGATGACCGAAACTCGCAGTGGATGAAGCCCAACAAAAGGTATCCTGTCACAGGGAGGTGTAACCACCGCCCAGACAGGGTTTAGTGTATTGGGGCTGGGTGGGTGCACTCTTAGAGTGCTTTGAAGTCCTGCACTGGGGGAGCAGCAGGCTCCTCTGTGCATATGCCAGTTCAAACCGGCTCAGGGGCTACCTGCCCCTGCTCTGGCACGAAACTGGACAAAGAGAAGTGGATGTAACCACCCACTCCCCTGACCCTCCCATAGGTGGGGTCTAAGAGCTAGTCCCTCCCTTCCTTGTTAGTATAAGGTAGGGAGCCCTTGAACCTGAAGATTAGATATCCCTGGACGACGCTCAAAAGAAGAATCCTGGCCCTTCGACGTTCCACTACCTTTGGAAGACAGAAGAATCTCCCTTGGAGTCAAGGAGTGACTCCCCTGCTTGGCAGGCACCAAAAACTACAAACGATGGTCGCAAACTACGCCGCTCCCGCCGGAGTCCCTGCAGCCCAAGAAGTGGATTTCCTGACTTCTCCAAGGCCATCGTGAGTCCCCAGTGAAGCTGAGGCAAGTGGACCCCACGAGTGACGAGGAACCATGACCCCTGGGTACCATGCACTATTGTCGAGTGCAACCCCTACACAACGTTCTCAGAACCTGTGCTTTGGACCACGTGTGGTCCCAGCCTCCAGCAGGAATCTCTCCAAAGATCAGCAGCCTACACCATCCCGAGTGACCGTGAGCCCCTGTTGAGTGAATCCAACCGAGGCGTCTTCGCAATCCCTTGCCCGCCGGCTCGTGGGTCCCCTGAAGACTTTTCCAAGAAACCAAAGGGCTCCCCTGGTTGCTCCAGGCCTGCCCTGACTTACCCTTGCTGGGTGAGTCCCTCAGACCTTGTTGGTCTGCGCCATTGCCTTTTCACACTTCTCACGAGACTTGCTGTTACCAAGGCCTGTTTACTCCAACCGAGTGCCAACACCACCGTAAGCTGCAGACATTGTGGGACACGCCGAATCCAGCTCCTGGTCATCATCGACGCCTCCTGGACCTCGTGGCTGAAGAGTCAAGGCAACTGTGAACGACCTGAATCCTGCAACGACGGTGGGCATTCATCTTCCTTGCCCCGAGTCACTGCCAAGTGACTTTGAACATTGTCCCCTCTGCTTTCAGGTCATCCTTCTATCGAATCCAGGCTTGGATTCCACCGGACACTTCTTCAGTCATCACAAGCAGCAAGTCTTCTTTGTTCGCCATTGAAAACGACGCCGCGACCCGACACCAAAGGACACCTGTGCACCCGGCTTCCCTGGGTGAGGTAACTCCAGCACTACGGTGCTCCTGTGGGTGTGGGCCCTAGAACTACTTACCCTGTAAGTGACTTGCTTGTAGGTTCATCAGAAGTATCCTAAAACTCTTATTTTCCCCATGCGATTCTCGCACTGACTCGTACAGGGTTCGCGGCTGTGTTAGCAACTCCCTTGTAAATCTACCAGTAACCGCGTCCTTCGACTCGTACTGACCGATCGGTGTGTTCGCCTCGAACACGCCAGGGGCCTGTAACATTGATAACTCAATCGCGTCCGCTTACATAGACTCGTACAGGACTCGCACTAGTGTCTGAACACCGCGTCCGTCCCCTGTGGGTCTCCTACAACTACCTGGGTGGTTCTCTGGGGGTCCCTCGATTCTATGTGCTCTAGACCCCTGTCTAGCCAAGATAAGATTGTGATATTTACTGTGCTAACTTATTTTGATAACAATTGACTTGTACATATGTTCCTGACTTCTAATCTCATAAAGAGATTAGTAGAGAGTTGTTTAGTAATAAATACATATATATTTGATATATATACCTGTGTGGTGTCTTTTCATTTGGTGATTCAAGAGATTGTGTGGTAAAACAAGCTGCTTTACATTCCTTCAAGACTTAGCCTGAAGGCTGCTCTCCACAGCTACCACTAGGATAGCTTTCTATAAAGGTTGTCTTAAACCTATCTACCATAAGAGTCGAATTGTACTGGTGCAAGGTGTCCACTTTAATTAGTGAACAGCATATACCAGGCCAACTTCTCACAGGGAGGGTCAGGGAAGAGGGGTGGTTACACCCATTCCCTTTGTCCAGTTTCGTGCCAGAGCAGGGGCAGGTAGCCCCTGCAACCGGTTTGAACTGGGCTATGCACAGGGACACCAAATATGCCCCCAGTGCAGGACTTCAAAGCACCAGGGAGTGCTCCCGCCAAGCCCCAATACACACTATCCTGTCTGGGGAGGTGGTTACACCTCCCTGTGACAGGAAACGTATTGTACAGGCCTCCCCTGCTGGAGTTTCAGTCAGCAGCAGGAGGCCAGACCCGTGTCTGTGGCAGCGGCATCCATTTTGTGATGCCAGGGCTCTGGAAAGAAGTTACCGGGTAGCCCGGTGTGTACATGTCTCTCCCTCTAGAAGGGTGGAATGCTATCCCCGCCGCCAGGATTGGTGGGGGGGTAGTATTCTAAGATGTTTGACACCAATCACGACATGTTTTGGTGCAGCCAGTCCAAAGTTAGCATTCTACCGTGAGGATATAATGCACTTAAGAGTATATGGTCAGGCTGTACCACAAACAGCATCAGAGGAGGGACTCCGAATGCTTCAGAGGGGCTCTGCTCATGCAGGGGCACCCTCTCACATAAAAACCAAGCACTCTGCCTTCAGGATTGTAAAGGCCTGCCATAGGAGTGACTTATAGGTTTATATGTGTGTGCAATGGCAGTGATATAGGTAGCCTATATCACAGTAAGGGGTGCATGCACCACCTTACCCAGCCTGCAGTAGAAGACCGGTGTCATTTTGGCTGGCCTTCCAGGGGTGGCATAATACATGCTTCAGCCCCTGGCAGGCCTCTGGGATACCTATGCCCTGGGTACATAGTATACCATATACTAGGGACTTATAAGGGCACTCCAGATTCCAATCAAAGACGTACCTAAGGCACATGGAAACCATTTTAGAGAGGAAGCAGCTAGGCTGGGGTTCTGATTAGCAGGGCCCCAGCCAGACTAAAGTAAAAAAAACAGTGAAGCATTAGCAAAAAGTGGGTGTACCCATGTGAAGCAGATCCTACTCTCCTACACAACCCCCCCAAATGCAGGGACATTAAACTAACCTTGACCAGTTGAGTCTTCATGTTCTAAGTGGAAGTACCTAGAGAGTCCATCTGCATTGGCATGGTTACTCCCAGGTCTATGTTCCACTGTAAAGTCCAACCCCTGTAGGGAAATGGATCACCTAAGCAGTTTGGGGATTTCACCCTTCATTTGTTTTAGCCATAAGAGGGGCTTATGGTCTGTTTGAACAAGGAAGTGAGTACCAAACAAGTATGGCCTCAACTTCTTCAGAGCCCAGACCACAGCAAAGGCCTCCCTCTCAATGGCTGACCAACGTTTCTCTCTAGGGGTCAGCCTTCTGCTAATAAAAGCTACTGGCTGATCCTGACCTTCATCATTCAATTGGGACAGTACAGCCCCTACCCCCAATTCAGATGCATCTGTTTGGACAATGAACTTCTTGGAGTAATCAGGACTCTGGAGAATGGGAGCAGTGACATTGGCCTGCTTCAGGTCATCAAATGCCTTTTGACAGCTAGCTGTCCACTGAACCTTTTTGGGCATTTTTTTGGAAGTTAAGTCATTCAGGGGTATCACTATTGATCCTTACCCCTTGACAAATCTCCTATAGTACCCAGTCAGGCCTAAGAAGGCTCTCACCTGAGTCTGGGTAGTTGGAGCAACCCAGTCCATGATGGTCTGGATTTTGCTCTGCAGTGGTTGAACCTGGCCTCCACCCACAAGGTGGCGCAGGTACACAACCTGACTCTGCCCTATCTGGCACTTGGTGGCCTTGATAGTGAGGCCTGCCTTTTGCAGGCCCTCCAAAACATTTCTGAGGTGGACCAGGTGATCCTCCCAGGTGGAGCTAAAGACAGCAATATCATCTAGATATGCTGCACTATAGGCTTCCAGACCTGTAAGGACTGTATTCACCAACCTCTGAAAAGTGGCAGGTGCATTCTTCAGACCAAAGGGCATTACCACAAATTGATAATGTCCACTAGGGGTTGAGAATGCTGTTTTTGGCTTTGCATCATCAGCTAGTCTGATCTGCCAGTAGCCAGCTGTCAGGTCAAATGTGCTTAGATACTTGGCTGAGGCCAAAGTGTCTATTAGCTCATCTGCCCTAGGTATTGGATGGGCATCAGTCCTAGTGACTGCATTGAGACCCCTGTAGTCCACACAAAACCTCATCTCTCTTTTCCCACCACTGGTGTGAGGTTTTGGCACAAGGACCACTGGACTAGCCCAAGGGCTATCTGAGGGTTCAATAACTCCCAAATCCAACATTTCTGGACTTCTGTCCTGATACAGTCCCTGACATGGTCAGGTTGCCTATAAATCTTATTTTTAATAGGCAGACTGTCCCCAGTGTCCACTTCATGAGTCCACCAGGTGGTCTGACTTGGAGTCAGAAAGAACATATGTCTGTACTGATTGAGCACCTGTCTGCAATCAGTTTGCTGCTGGGCAGTGAGGCTGCCTGCCACGGCTACACCATCCACTGACCCATCATCAGGGTTCTGTGAGAGCAGGTCAGGGAGTGGGTCACTCTCTTCCTCCTGTCCCTCATCAGTAGCCATGAGCAAGCCCATGTCTGCCCTGTCCACATATGGTTTCAATCTGTTGACATGGAGAACCCTGTGCGGGCTCCTGGGTGTTCCTAGGTCTACTAAATAGGTAACCTCACCCTTCTGTTCAACAATGGTATGGGTCCACTCCACTTGTCTTGGAGAGCTGCTGGGGCCACTGGCTCCAGCACCCACACCTTCGGTCCTGGCTGGTAAACAGTCAGTACAGCCTTTTGGTCATGCCAGGCTTTTTGCAGTTCCTGGCTAGCCTCAAGGTTTTTAGTTGCCTTTTTCATGTACTCAGCCATCCGGGAGCGGAGACCAAGTACATAGTCCACTATGTCTTGCTTTGGGGGCTTGAGAGGTAACTCCCATCCTTCCTTCGCCAAGCACAATGGACCCCTGACAGGGTGACCAAACAAAAGTTCAAAAGGGCTGTAGCCAACCCCCTTTTGAGGCACCTCCCTGTATGCAAACAAAAGGCAGGGCAAGAGTATGTCCCATCTTCGTCTAAGCTTTTCTGGGAGCCCTTTAATCATGCCCTTTAAGGTTTTGTTGAATCTCTCAACTAAACCATTGCATTGTGGGTGATAGGGTGTGGTGAACTTGTAAGTCACTCCACACTCCTTCCACATTGCCTTCAAGTATCCAGACATAAAGTTTGCACCCCTGTCTGATACAACCTCCTTAGGAAGCCCACTCTTGGGAAAATTCCCAGGAGGGCTCTTGCCACCACAGGTGCTGTAGTGGTCCTAAGGGGAATAGCCTCTGGGTACCTAGTGGCATGGTCTGTGAGAAGTTGGCCTGGTATATGCTGTCCACTAATTATAGTGGGCACCTTGCACCAGTCCAAACAACCCCTTATTGGAGATAGGTTAAAGACAACCTTTATTGAAAGCTATCCTAGTGGTAGCTATGGAGAGCAGCCTTCAGGCTAAGTCTTGAAGGAATGTAAAGCAGCTTGTTTTACCAGTCTATAATCTCTTGAGTGACCAAATGAAAGAGGACCACACCAGGTATATATTTAAAATATATGTATTTAGTCTTAAACACACCCCTCTAGTCTCTTTATGAGGCTAGAGTTCAAAGTACATAAGTTACAAGTCGAATATCAACAGTAATAGCACAAATACACGTTTGAGCCCTAGGGGCGTACCAAACCATATACCAATAAAGTGGTATAAGAACCACGACTGAGCTAGACACAAGGCCTACAGCCTGTAGAAATGCTTGGACCCCAAGGAACCACCCAAGGTAGTGACACAGGGGACCAACGGGGGACGTGTGCAGTGTGAGAACACAGCCGCGAGCCGCCGTTGACTTCTATGGGGAATGTCGCGGTTGGAGTTTTAAAGAAAAAGGACACTTGGAGGAGGACTTGGAGCAAACCCCTTTAGAACTAGGTCGTTGTAGAGTCAATACCCACGGGAGCACCGGAGTACTCGAGTTACCTCACCCAGGGGAGCCGGGTGCATAGGTGTCTTTCGGGGTCGGTTTTCGTCGTTTTCAATGGCGATCTGCTGCAAAGTGCTGCTGGCGGCCAAGTTGAAAGTGTCCGGGTGGATCCAAGGGTGGATCGAAGATCTGACAAACCTGAAAGCAGAGGGGACAGAGTCTGGGACACTAGCCAGTGACCAGGAAGGCGATGAGCAGATGCCCACCGATGTCGGGTGCTTCAGGTAGGTTGACAATCATCTTGACTCTTCAGCCACGAGGTCCAGGAGGTGTCGACGACAAACAGGAGCTGGATTCGAGCTCTACCATGATGTTTGTCAATTGCTGCAGTGTCGGCGACCGGATTGGCCCCAACAAGCCTTGGCAACGGCAAGTCTTGTAGAAACAAAGAAAGGACAATGTTGCAGACCAGCAAGGTCTGGGGGACTCACCCAGCAGGGGTAAGTCAGGGCACCTCTGGAGCAACCAGGAAAGCCCAAGCAGAAGAAGAATTGCTTTCGGGAGGGCCCACTAGCCAATGGACTAGCAACTGCGAAGGAGCCTCGAGTGGACACACTTCGAGCTGGCTCACAGGACACTCGTGGAGTGCAGGCCAGTGATCTTCGGTGCAGTCGGTACTGGAGGTGAGGGCTACTTATAGCCCAAAGCACAACTTCGTGGGAGACCAGGAAGAGGATGCACTTGCAAAAGTACTTGGTGTCCAGGGGTCATGGTCCCACGTTACCCACGAGAGCTACGGGCCTCAGCTTTGCTGGGGACTCAGGGCAGCCTCAGGAAAGTCTGGAAATCTACCTCTGGTGATGCAAAGACTTTGGCGTCCAGCGGGAGCTTCAGCAATGCAGACCGGACAATTGCTTCTTAGGTGCCTGCCAAGCAGGGGAGTCACTCCTTGACCCCAAGGGAGATTCTTCAGTCCTCTAATCTTAAAGTAGAGCGTCGAAAGTCCAAGATTCGGTATCAGAGTTTCATCCAGGGTAATCTAAAATCCTAAGGACTGGGGTCCCATACTTATACAAAGTTAGGGGGTTGGACATACCCTGGGGACCCACCTATGGAAGGGTCAGGGAAGAGGGGTGGTTACACCTATTCCCTTTGTCCAGTTTTGTGCCAGAGCAGGGGCAGGTAGCCCCTGCAACCGGTTTGAAATGGCATATGCACAGGGACACCAAATGTGCCCCCAGTGCAGGACTTCAAAGCACCAGAGGGTGCTCCCGCCCAGCCCCAATACACACTATCCTGTCTGGGGAGGTGGTTACACCTCCCTTCGACAGGAAACCTATTGTCCAGGCCTCCCCTGCCAGAGTATTAGCCAGCAGCAGGAGGCCAGACCCGTGTCCTTGGCAGCGGCATCCATTTTGTGATGCCAGGGCTCTGGAAAGAAGTTACCGGGTAGCCCGGTGTGTACATGTCTCTCCCTCTAGAATGGTGGAATGTTACCCCCGCCACCAGAACTGGCTGGGGGTAGTATTCCAAGATGTTTGACACCAAACACGACATGTTTCTGTGCAGCCATCCCAAAGTTAGCATTTACCGCGAGGATATAATGCACTTAAGAGTATATGGTCAGGCTGCACCACAAACAGCATCAGAGGATTGACTCCGAATGCTGCAGAGGGGCCCTGCTCATGCAGGGGCACCCTCTCACATAAAAACCAAGCACTCTGCCTTCAGGATTGTAAAGGCCTGCCATAGGAGTGACTTATAGGTTTATATGTGTGCGCAATGGTAGTGATATAGGTAGCCCATACCACTGTAAGGGGTGCATGCACCACCTTACCCAGGCTGCAGTAGCAGACCTGTGGTGTCATTTTGGATGGCCTTCCAGGGGTGGCACAATACATGCTGCAGCCCCTGGTAGGCCTCTGAGGTACCTATGCCCTGGGTACATAGTATACCATATACTAGGGACTTATAAGGGCACTCCAGATTCCAATTAGAGATGTACCTAAGGTACATGGAAATCATTTTAGAGAGGAAGCAGCTAGGCTGGGGTTCTTATTAGCAGGGCCCCAGCCAGACTAAAGTCAAAAAACAGTGAAGCATCAGCAAAGGTGGGGGTACCCATGTGAAGCAGATCCTACTCTCCTACAGTCGCGGTTGGAGTTTTAAAGAAAAAGGGCACTTGGAGGAGGACTTGGAGCAAACCCCTTTAGAACTAGGTTGTTCTAGAGTCAATACCCACGGGAGCACCGGAGTACTCGAGTTACCTCACCCAGGCGAGCCGGGTGCATAGGTGTCTTTCGGGGTCGGGTTTCGTCGTCGTTTTCAATGGCGATCTGCTGCAAAGTGCTGCTGGCGGCCAAGTCGAAAGTGTCCGGGTGGATCCAAGGGTGGATCGAGGATCTGAAGAACCTGAAAGCAGAGGGGACAGAGTCTGGGTCACTAGCCAGTGACCAGGAAGGCGATGAGCAGATGCCCACCGATGTTGGGTGCTTCAGGTAGGTTGATGGTCGCCTTGACTCTTCAGCCATGAGATCCAGGAGGCGTCGACGACAACCAGGAGCTGGATTCGAGCTGCTCCACAACATTTGTCGATTGCTGTGTTGTCGGTGACCGGATTGGACCCAACAAGCCTAGGTAACGGCAAGTCACGTGGAAACAAAGAAAGGACGTTGATGCAGACCAGCAAGGTCTGGGGGACTCACCCAGTGAGGGTAAGTCAGGGCACATCTGGAGCAACCAGGAAAGCCCAAGCAGAAGAAGATTTGCCTTCAGGAGGGCCCACTAGCCAACGGACTAGCAACCGCAAAGGAGCCTCGAGTGGACACACTTGGAGCTGGCTCACAGGACACTCCTGGAGTGGAGGCCAGTGATCTTCAGTGCAGTTGGTGCTGGAGGCGAGGGTTACTCAGAGCCCAAAGCACAACTTCGTGGGAGACCAGGAAGAGGATGCACTTGCAAAAGTTCTTGGTGTCCAGGGGTCATGGTCCCACATTACCCACGACAGCTACGGGCCTCAGCGTCGCTGGGGACTCAGGGCAGCCTCGGGGAGGTCTGGAAATCCAACTCTGGTGATGCAAAGACTTCGGCGTCCGGCGGGAGCTTCAGCGATGCAGACCGGACAATTGCTTCTTAGGTGCCTGCCAAGCAGGGGAGTCACTCCTTGACCCCAAGGGAGATTCTTCATTCCTCTAATCGTAAAGTAGAGCGTAGAAGGTCCAGGATTTGGCTCCACAGTTTCGTCCAGGGTAATCTAAAGTCCTAAGGGCTGGGGTCCCATACTTATACAAAGTTAGGGGGTTGGACATACACTGGGGACCCACCTATGGGAGGGTCAGGGAAGAGGGGTGGTTACACCCATTCCCTTTGTCCAGTTTTATGCCAGAGCAGGGGCAGGTAGCCCCTGCAACCGGTTTGAACTGGGCTATGCACAGGGACACCAAATGTGCCCCCAGTGCAGGACTTCAAAGCACCAGAGAGTGCTCCCGCCCAGCCTCAATACACACTATCCTGTCTGGGGAGGTGGTTACACCTCCCTGTGACAGGAAACCTATTGTCCAGGCCTCCCCTGCCGGAGTTTCAGTCAGCAGCAGGAGGCCAGACCGTGTCCGTGGCAGCGGCATCCATTTTGTGATGCCAGGGCTCTGGAAAGAAGTTACCGGGTAGCCCGGTGTGTACATGTCTCTCCCTCTAGAAGGGTGGAATGCTACCCCCGCCGCCAGGATTGGCAGGGGTAGTCTTCCAAGATGTTTGACACCAAACACGACATGCTTTGGTGCAGCCAGTCCAAAGTTAGCATTCTACCGCGAGGATATAATGCACTTAAGAGTATATGGTCAGGCTGTACCATAAACAGCATCAGAGGAGGGACTCTGAATGCTGCAGAGGGGCTCTGCTCATGCAGGGGCACCCGCTCACATAAAAACCAAGCACTCTGCCTTCAGGATTGTAAAGGCCTGCCATAGGAGTGACTTATAGGTTTACATGAGTGTGCAATGGCAGTGATATAGGTAGCCTATATCACAGTAAGGGGTGCATGCACCACCTTACCCAGGCTGAAGTAGCAGACCTGTGGTGTCATTTTGGCTGGCCTTCCAGGGGTGGCATAATACATTCTTCAGCCCCTGGCAGGCCTCTGGGATACCTATGCCCTGGGTACATAGTATACCATATACTAGGGACTTATAAGGGCACTCCAGATTCCAATCAAAGATGTACCTAAGTGTGAGAAGTTGGCCTGGTATATGCTGTTCACTAATTAAAGTGGACACCTTGCACCAGTCCAAATCGACTCTTATGGTAGATAGGTTT
This sequence comes from Calotriton arnoldi, assembly GCA_963921515.1. Lineage (NCBI taxonomy): Eukaryota > Metazoa > Chordata > Amphibia > Caudata > Salamandridae > Calotriton > Calotriton arnoldi. The sequence goes on from CAWUFW010021191.1 coordinate 95,383, forward strand.
AAGACAACCTTTATAGAAAGCTATCCTAGTGGTAGCTGTGGAGAGCAGCCTTCAGGCTAAGTCTTGAAGGAATGTAAAGCAGCTTGTTTTACCACACAATCTCTTGAATCACCAAATGAAAAGACACCACACAGGTATATATATCAAATATATATGTATTTATTAATAAAACAACTCTCTACTAATCTCTTTATGAGATTAGAAGTCAGGAACATATGTACAAGTCAAATGTTATCAAAATAAGTTAAGCACAATCGAATATCACAATCTTAGTTTGCTAGACCTAGGTCTAGGGCATCTAGAATCGAGGGACCCCCAAGAACCACCCCAGGTAGTTGTAGGAGACCCACAGGGGACGGACGCGGTGACCTGGCACCGGTGCGAGTCCTGTGCGAGTCTATGCACTCAGACGCGATTGAGATTTCAATGTTAAAGGTCCCTTGCGTGTCCTTCTGCAATGTGAGAAGTTGGCCTGGTATATGCTGTTCACTAATTAAAGTGGACACCTTGCACCAGTCCAAATCGACTCTTATGGTAGATAGGTTTAAGACAACCTTTATAGAAAGCTATCCTAGTGGTAGATGTGGAGAGCAGCCTTCAGGCAAAGTCTTGAAGGAATGTAAAGCAGCTTGTTTTACCACACAATCTCTTGAATCACCAAATGAAAAGACACCACACAGGTATGTATATCAAATATATATGTATTTATTAATAAAACAACTCTCTACTAATCTCTTTATGAGATTAGAAGTCAGGAACATATGTACCAGTCAAATGTTATCAAAATAAGTTAAGCACAATCGAATATCACAATCTTAGTTTGCTAGACCTAGGTCTAGGGCATCTAGAATCGAGGGACCCCCCAAGAACCACCCCAGGTAGTTGTAGGAGACCCACAGGGGACGGACGCGGTGACCTGGCACCGGTGCGAGTCCTGTGCGAGTCTATGCACTCAGACGCGATTGAGATTTCAATGTAAAAGGTCCCTTACGTGTTCGAGGCGAACACACCAATCGGACTCAGTACGAGTTGAAAGATACGGTTACAGATAGGATTGCAAGGGAGTTGGACGCGGTGTGTCAGTGCAATAGTCGCACTTGGAAAGTAAGAGTTTTAGGACACTTCTAGGGAAGCTACAAGCAAGTCACTTACAGGGTAAGTAGTTCTAGGGCCCACACCCACAGGAGCACCGTAGTGCTGAAGTTACCTCACCCAGGGGAGCCGGGTGCATAGGTGTCCTTTGGTGTCGGGTCGCGGCGTCGTTTTCAATGGCGAACAAAGAAGACTTGCTGCTTGCGGGAGCTGAAGAAGTGTCCGGTGGAATCCAAGCCTGGATTCGGAAAGAGGATGACCTGAAAGCAGAGGGGACAGTGTTCAAAGTCACTTGGCAGTGACTCGGGGCAAGGAAGATGGATGCCCACCGTCGTCGCAGGATTCAGGTCGATCACGGTTGCCTTGACTCTTCAGCCACGAGGTCCAGGAGGCGTCGACGACAACCAGGAGCTGGATTTGGCGTGTCCCACAATGTCTGCAGCTTACTGTGGTGTCGGCAACTCAATTGGAGCCAACAAGCCTTGTTAACAGCAAGTCTTGGGGAAAGGAAGAAAAGTCGATGGCGCAGACCAGCAAGTTCTGAGGGACTCACCCAGCAAGGGTAAGTCAGGGCCGGCCTGGAGCAACCAGGGGAGCCCTTTGGTTTCTTGAAGAAATCTTCTGGGGACCCACGAGCCGGCTGGCAAGGGATTGCAAAGACGCCTCTTGAGGATTCGCTCAACAGGGGCCCACGGTCACTCGGGATGGTGTAGGCCTCTGATCTTCGAGGGGATTCCTGCTGGAGGTCGGGACCACACGTGGTCCAAAGCACAAGTTCATAGATTGTTGTGGAGGGTTGCACCCGACAATAGTGCACGGTACCCAGGGGTCGCGGTTCCTTGTCACTCGTGGGGTCCACTTGCCTCAGCTTCACTGGAGTCTCACGATGGCCTTGGAGAAGTCAGAAAATCCACTTCTTGGGCTGCAGGGACTTCGGACTCCGGCGGGAGCGGCATAGTTTGCGACCGTCGTTTGTAGGTTTTGGTGCCTGCCAAGCAGGGGAGTCACTCCTTGACTCCAAGGGAGATTCTTCTGTCTTCCAAAGGTAGTGGAACGTCGAAGGGCCAGGATTCTTCTTTAGAGCATCATCCAGGGATATGCAGGGGCACCCTCTCACATAAAAACCAAGCACTCTGCCTTCAGGATTGTAAAGGCCTGCCATAGGAGTGACTTATTGGTTTACATGTGTGTGCAATGGCAGTGATATAGGTAGCCTATATCACAGTAAGGGGTGCATGCACCACCTTACCCAGGCTGAAGTAGCAGACCTGTGGTGTCATTTTGGCTGGTCTTCCAGGGGTGGCATAATACATGCTTCAGCCCCTGGCAGGCCTCTGGGATACCTATGCCCTGGGTACATAGTATACAATATACTAGGGACTTATAAGGGCACTCCAGATTCCAATCAAAGATGTACCTAAGGCACATGGAAACCATTTTAGAGAGGAAGCAGCTAGGCTGGGGTTCTGATTAGCAGTGCCCCAGTCAGACTATAGTCGAAAAACAGTGAAGCATCAGCAAAAAGTGGGGGTACCCATGTGAAGCAGATCCTACTCTCCTACACCCTCTAGCCTCTTTCTGCACCCATCTTGCTTCTTTCTGCACTACTCTTGCTTCTTTCTGTACCAATCTTGCTTCTTTCTGCACCCCTCTTGCCTTTTTCTGTACCCCTCCTACCTCTTCCTGCACCTCTCGCCTATTTCTGCACCACTCTTGCCTTTTTTATGCAGTTCTCTTGCCTCTTTATGCACCACTTTTGCTTCTTTCAGCACTTCTCTCGCCTCTTACTGTACCCATCTTGCCTCTCTGCACTTCTCTTGCTTCTTTCTGCACCTCTTGCTTCTTTCTGCATCCCTCTTGCCTCTTTCTGTACCACTCTCACCTCTTTCTGCACCTCTCTTGCCTATTTCTGCACCCCTGTTCCCTGTTTCTGCAACTCTCTTGCCTCTTTCTGTAGTTTCTTGCCTCCTTCTGCACCTCTGTTGCTTCTTTCTGAAACTCTATTGCAAATTTCTGCACCCCTCTGGCCTCTTTCTGCACTCCTCTCCCTCTTTCTGCACCTCTCTTGTATCTGTCTGCACCCCTGTTCCTTCTTTCTGCACCTCTTTTGCCTGTTCTGCAACTCTCTTCCCTCTTTCTGCAGTTCTCTTGCCTCCTTCTGCACCTCTGTTGCTCCTTTCTGCATTTCTCTTGCCTCTTTCTGCACCCCTCTGGCCTCTTTATGCACCCTTCTAGCCTCTTTCTGTACCTCTCTTGCTTCTTTCTGCACCCCTCTTGCCTCTTTCTGCACCCCTCTTGCCTCTTTCTGCACCCCTCTTGCCTCTTTCTGCACCTCTCTTGCCTCTTTCTGCACCCCTCTTCCCTCCTTCTGCACCTCTTTTGCCTGTTTCTGCAACTCTCTTGCCTCCTTCTGCACCTTTGTTGCTTTTTTCTGCACTTCTCTTGCTTCTTTATGTACCTTTCTTGCTTATTTCTGCACCTCTGTTGTCTCTTTCTGCACTCGTCTTCCCTCTTTATGCACCTCTGTCTCTTTGTGTACCACTTCTGTCTCTTTTTGCACCTCTCTTGCCTCTTTATGCACTGCTCTTAATCTTTCTGCACCCCTCTTGCCTCTTTCTGTACCCCTCTCACCTCTTTCTGCACCTCTCTTGCATATTACTGCACCCTGTTCCCTTTTTAAGCACCTCTCTTGACTGTTTCTGCAACTCTCTTGCCTCTGTCTGCACCTCTCTTGCTTCTTTCTGCACCCCCTTCCCTATTTCTGCACCCCTATCCTATTTTCAGCACCTCTCTTGCCAGTTTCAGCAACTCTCTTGCCTCTTTCTTTACATGTTTTGCTTCTTTCAGCACTACTCTTGCCTCTTATTGTACCCCTTGCTTCTTTCTGCACTTCTCTTCCTTCTTTCTGCACTTCTCTTGCTTTTTTCTCTACCCCTCTGCCTCTTTTTGCACCTCTCTTGCCTCTTTCTGTACCTCGCATGCTTCTTTCTGCACCCCTCTTGCCCTTTCTGCACGCCTCTTCCCTCTTTCTGCATCTTTCTTTCATCTTTCTGCATCTTTCTTTCCTCTTTCTGCACCTCTTGCCTCTTTCTGCACTTCTCTTGCCTCTTTCTTTACTGCTCCTGCCTCCTTCTGCACCTTTGTTGCTTCTTTCTGCACTTCTCTTGCTTCTTTATGTAACCCTCTAGCATCTTTCTGCCCCCTCTTGCTTCTTTCTGCACCCCTCTTCCCTCCTTCTGCATCTCTCTTGCCTCTTTTTGCAGCCTCTCTTGCCTCTTTCTGCACTTCTTTTGCCTCTTTCTGCACTTCTTTTGCCTCTTTCTGCACTTCTGCCTCCTTCTGCACCTTTGTTGCTTCTTTCTGCATTTCTCTTGCATCTTTCTGCACCCCTCTTGCTTCTTTCTGCACTTCTCTTGCTTCTTTCTGCACCTATCTTGCTTCATTCTGCACCCCTCTTCCCTCATTCTGTGCCCCTCTTCCCTCCTTCTGCATCTCTCTTGCCTATTTTTGCAGCCTCTCTTGCCTCTTTCTGCACCTTCCCTGCCCCTTTCTGCACCTCTCTTGCACATTTTCTGTACCACTCTTGCATCTTTCTGCACCACTCTAGCATCTTTCTGTACCCCTCTTGCTTCTTTCTGTACTTCTCTTGCTTCTTTCTTCATTTCTGTTGCTACTTCCTGCACTTCTGCCTCTTTCTGCATTTCTGTTCCTTCTTTCAGCCCTTCTCTTGCTTCTTTGTATACCCCTCTTCCTTCTTTCTGCAGCCCTCTTCCCTCTTTCTGCACCCCTGTTCCCTTTTTCTGCACCTCTCTTGCCTGTTTCTGCAACTCTCGCCTCTTTTTGCAGTTCTCTTGCCTCCTTTTGCACCTCTGTTGCTTCTTTTTGCACTTCTCTGGCCTCTTTCTGCACCTCTCTTGCTTCTTTCTGCACCTCTTTTGCAAATTTCTGCACCCCTCTTGCCTCTTTCTGCACCTCTCTTGCCTCTTTGTGCACCTCTCTTGCCTCTTTCTGCACATCTCTTGCTTCTTTCTGTACCCTTCTTCCCTCTTTATACACCCCTCTTACCTCTTTATGCACCTCTCTTGCCTATTTCTGCACCCCTATTCCCTTTTTCTGCACCTCTATTGCCTGTTTCTGCAACTCTCTTGCCTCTTTATGCACCTCTGTTGCTTCTCTCTGTACGTCTCTTTAATCTTTCTGCACCCCTCTTGCCTTTTTCTGCAGTTCTCTTGCTTCTTTCTGCACTACTCCTGCTTCTTTCTGTACCTCGCTTCCTTCTTTCTGTACCCCTCTAGCATCTTTCTGCACCCCTCTTGCTTCTTTCTGCACTTCTCTTGCTTCTTTCTGTACCTTTCTTGCTTCTTTCTCCGCCCCTCTTGCCTCTTTCTGCACCTCTCTTGCCTCTTTCTGTACCTCGCTTGCTTCTATCAGCACGCCTCTTGCCTCTTTCTGCATCTCCTTTGCCTCTTCATGCACTTCTCTTGCCTCCTTCTGTACCTTTGTTGCTTCTTCCTGTACTTCTCGTCTCTTTGTGCACCTCTTTTGTGTCTTTGTGCACCTCTCTTGACTTTCTGAACATCTGTTGTCATTTTGGATGGCCTTCCAGGGGTGGCACAATACATGCTGCAGCCCCTGGCAGGCCTCTGAGGTACCTATGCCCTGGGTACATAGTATACCATATACTAGGTGTAGGAGAGTAGGATCTGCCTCTTATGTTGCCCCCACTTTTTTTCTGCTGTTACACTGGTTTCTGGATACTGTGGTACCTTATGAGTCCCTAGTATATGGTACCTTAGGTGCCAAGGGCATAGGTACTTCACAGGCCTACCAGGGGCTGATGCATGTATTATGCCACCCCTGGGAAGCAGACTAAATCTGACACCACAGGCCTGCTACTGCAGCCTGGGTGAGGTGGTGCTAGCACTCCTCACTGAGATATAGGTTCCCTATATCTCTCACACACACACATATAACCCTATCAGTCACCCCTAAGGCAGGCCCTATCAATCCTGAGGGCAGGGTGCTTGGCTTCTATGTGAGAGGGTGCCTCTGCCTGAGCAGGGCCCCTCTGCAGCTCTCAGAGTCCAGTCTCTGGTGCTGTTTGTGGATGCGGTTAAACCATATACTTTTAAGTGCATTATATCCTCGCAGTAAAATGCTATTTGGAATGGCTGCATCGAAACATGTCGTGTTTGGTGTCAAACACCTTGGAATACTACCCCCCCGCCAGTCCTGGTGGCGGGGGTAGCATTCCACCCTTCTAGAGGGATAGACATGTACCCACTGTGGAAACACGGTAGAATCCTAAAGAGCCCTGGCATCACAATATGGATGCCACCAGCCGCAGACACGGGGCTGCCCTCCTGCTGAGGACCGAAACTCGCAGTGGAGGAAGCCCAACAAAAGGTATCCTGTCACAGGGAGGTGTGACCACCTCGCAGACAGGGTTTAGTGTATTGGGGCTGGGTGGGTGCACTCCTAGAGTGCTTTGAAGGCCTGCACTGGGGGAGCAGAAGGCTCCTCTGTGCATATGCCAGTTCAAACCGGCTCAGGGGCTACCTGCCCCTGCTCTGGCACGAAACTGGACAAAGGGAAGTGGGTGTAGCCACCCACTCCCCTGACCCTCCCATAGGTGGGGTCTTAGAGCTAGTCCCTCCCTTCCTTGTTAGTATAAGGTAGGGAGCCCTTGAACCTGAACCTTAGATATCCCTGGACGACGCTCTAAAGAAGAATCCTGGCCCTTCGACGTTCCACTACCTTTGGAAGACAGAAGAATCTCCCTTGGAGTCAAGGAGTGACTCCCCTGCTTGTCAGGCACCAAAACCTACAAACGATGGTCACAAACTACGCCACTCCCACCAGAGTCCGAAGTCCCTGCAGCCCAAGAAGTGGATTTCCTGACTTCTCCAAGGCCATCGTGAGTCCCCAGTGAAGCTGAGGCAAGTGGACCCCACGTGTGACGAGGAACCGCGACCCCTGGGTACCATGCACTATTGTCGGGTGCAACCCTCCACAATGTTCTACGAACTTGTTCTTTGGACCACGTGTGATCCCGACCTCCAGCAGAAACCCTCTAAAGATCAGAGGCCTACACTGTCCCGAGTGACCGTGGGCCCCTGTTGAGCGAATCCTCAAGAGGCGTCTTTGCGATCCCTTGACAGCTGGCTCGTGGATCCCCAAAAGACTTCTGCAAGAAACCAAAGGGCTCCTCTGGTTGCTCCAGGCCGGCCCTGACTTACCCTCGCTGAGTGAGTCCCTCAGACCTTGCTGGTCTGCGCCATCGACTATTCTTTTTTTCCCCAAGACTTGCTGTTACCAAGGCTTGTTGGCTCCAATCGAGTTGCCGACACCACAGTAAGCTGCAAACATTGTGGGATACGCCGAATCCAGCTCCTGGTTGTTGTCGACACCTCCTGGACCTCATGGCTGAAGAGTCAAGGCAACCATGATCGACCTGAATCCTGCAACGACGGTGGGCATCCATCTTCCTTGCCCCGAGTCACTGCCAAGTGACTTTGAACACTGTCCCCTCTGCTTTCAGGTCATCCTCTTTCCGAATCCAGGCTTGGATTCCACCGGACACTTCTTCAGCTCCCGCAAGCAGCAAGTCTTCTTTGTTCGCCATTGAAAACGACGCCACGACCCGACACAAAGGACACCTATGCACCCGGCTCCCCTGGGTGAGGTAACTTCAGCACTACGGTGCTCCTGTGGTTGTGGGCCCTAGAACTACTTACCCTGTAAGTGACTTGCTTGTAGCTTCCCTAGAAGTGTCCTAAAACTCTTACATGGTTCGCGTCTGTGTTAGACACACCACGTCCAACTCCCTTGCAATCCTATCTGTAACCGTATCCTTCGACTCGTACTGAGTCCGATCGGTGTGTTCGCCTCGAACACGCAAGGGACCTTTAACATTGAAATCTCAATCGCGTCTGAGTGCATAGACTCGCACAGGACTCGCACCGGTGCCAGGTCACCGCGTCCGTCCCCTGTGGGTCTCCTACAACTACCTGGGGTGGTTCTTGGGGGTCCCTCGATTCTAGATGCCCTAGACCTAGGTCTAGCAAACTAAGATTGTGATATTCGATTGTGCTTAACTTATTTTGATAACATTTGACTTGTACATATGTTCCTGACTTCTAATCTCATAAAGAGATTAGTAGAGAGTTGTTTTATTAATAAATACATATATATTTGATATATATACCTGTGTGGTGTCTTTTCATTTGGTGATTCAAGAGATTGTGTGGTAAAACAAGCTGCTTTACATTCCTTCAAGACTTAGCCTGAAGGCTGCTTTCCACAGCTACCACTAGGATAGCTTTCTATAAAGGTTGTCTTAAACCTACCTACCATAAGAGTCGAATTGGACTGGTGCAAGGTGTCCACTTTAATTAGTGAACAGCATATACCAGGCCAACTTCTCACACTAGGGACTTATAAGGGCACTCCAGAATCCAATCAGAGATGTACCTAAGGTACATGGAAACCATTTTAGAGAGGAAGCAGCTAGGCTGGGGTTCTGATTAGCAGGGCCCCAGTCAGACTATAGTCGAAAAACAGTGAAGCATCAGCAAAAGTGGGGGTACCCATGTGAAGTAGGTCCTACTCTCCTACATCCTCTAGCCTCTTTCTGCACCCATCTTGCTTCTTTCTGCACTACTCTTGCTTCTTTCTGTACCAATCTTGCTTCTTTCTGCACCCCTCTTGCATTTTGTCTGCACCCCTCCTACCTCTTCCTGCACCTCTTGCTTCTTTCTGCACCCCTATTGCCTCTTTCTGCACCACTCTCACCTCTTTCTGCACCTCTCTTGCCTATTTCTGCACCCCTGTTCCCTGTTTCTGCAACTCTCTTGCCTCTTTCTGTAGTTTCTTGCCTCCTTCTGCACCTCTGTTGCTTCTTTCTGCACTTCTCCTGCCTGTTTCTGCACCCCTTTTGCCTATTTCTGCACCTATGTTGGTTCTTCCTGCACTGCTCTTGCTTCTTTCTGAAACTCTATTGCAAATTTCTGCATCCCTCTGGCCTCTTTCTGCACTCCTCTCCCTCTTTCTGCACCTCTCTTGTATCTGTCTGCACCCCTGTTCCCTCTTTCTGCACCTCTTTTGCCTGTTCTGCAACTCTCTTCCCTCTTTTTGCAGTTCTCTTGCCTCCTTCTGCACCTCTGTTGCTCCTTTCTGCATTTCTCTTGCCTCTTTCTACACCCCTCTGGCCTCTTTATGCACCCTTCTAGCCTCTTTCTGTACCCCTCTTGCTTCTTTCTGCACCCCTCTTGCCTCTTTCTGCACCCCTCTTGCCTCTTTCTGCACCCCTCTTCCCTCTTCCTGCACCCCTCTTCCCTCCTTCTGCACCTCTTTTGCCTGTTTCTGCAACTCTCTTGCCTCCTTCTGCACCTTTGTTGCTTTTTTCTGCACTTCTCTTGCTTCTTTCTGTACCTTTCGTGCTTATTTCTGCACCTCTGTTGTCTCTTTCTGCACTCGTCTTCCCTCTTTATGCACCTCTGTCTCTTTGTGTACCACTTCTGTCTCTTTTTGCACCTCTCTTGCCTCTTTCTATACTCCTCTTAATCTTTCTGCACCCCTCTTGCCTCTTTCTGTACCCCTCTCACCTCTTTCTGCACCTCTCTTGTATATTACTGCACCCCTGTTCACTTTTTAAGCACCTCTCTTGCCTGTTTCTGCAACTCTCTTGCCTCTGTCTGCACCTCTCTTGCTTCTTTCTGCACCCCCTTCCCTATTTCTGCACCCCTATCCTATTTTCAGCACCTCTCTTGCCTGTTTCTGCAACTCTCTTGCCTCTTTCTGTACAGGTTTTGCTTCTTTCAGCACTACTCTTGCCTCTTATTGTACCCCCTTGCTTCTTTCTGCACTTCTCTTCCTTCTTTCTGCACTTCTCTTGCTTTTTTCTCTACCCCTCTGCCTCTTTCTGCACCTCCCTTTCCTCTTTCTGTACCTCGCATGCTTCTTTCTGCACCCCTCTTGCCACTTTCTGCACGCCTCTTCCCTCTTTCTGCATCTTTCTTTCATCTTTCTGCATCTTTCTTTCCTCTTTCTGCACCTCTTGCCTCTTTCTGCACTTCTCTTGCCTCTTTCTGCACTGCTCCTGCCTCCTTCTGCACCTTTGTTGCTTCTTTCTGCACTTCTCTTGCTTCTTTATGTAACCCTCTAGCATCTTTCTGCCCCCCTCTTGCTTCTTTCTGCACCCCTCTTCCCTCCTTCTGCATCTCTCTTGCCTCTTTTTGCAGCCTCTCTTGCCTCTTTCTGCACTTCTTTTGCCTCTTTCTGCACTTCTGCCTCCTTCTGCACCTTTGTTGCTTCTTTCTGCACTTCACTGGCTTCTTTCTGTAGCCCTCTAGCATCTTTCTGCACCCCTCTTGCTTCTTTCTGCACTTCTCTTGCTTCTTTCTGCACCTATCTTGCTTCATTCTGCACCCCTCTTCCCTCATTCTGTGCCCCTCTTCCCTCCTTCTGCATCTCTCTTGCCTATTTTTGCAGCCTCTCTGCACCTTCCCTGCCCCTTTCTGCACCTCTCTTGCACATTTTCTGTACCACTCTTGCATCTTTCTGCACCACTCTAGCATCGTTCTGTACCCCTCTTGCTTCTTTCTGTTCTTCTCTTGCTTCTTTCTGCACCACTCTAGCATCTTTCTGCACCCCTCTTGCTTCTTTCTGCACTTCTCTAGCTTCTTTCTGTACCTCAATTGCTTCTTTCTGCACCTCTCTGCCTTTCTGCACACCTCTTCCCTTTCTGCATCTCTTTCCTCTTTTTGCACCTCTCTTGCCTCTTTCTGCACTTCTCTTGTCTTTCTGCACACCTCCTGCCTCCTTCTGCACCTTTGTTGCTTCTTTCTGCACTACTCTTGCTCTTTCTGTACCCCTCCAGCATCTTTCTGCACTACTCTTGCTTCTTTCTGCACTGCTCTTGCTTCTTTCTGTACCTTTCTTGCCTCTTTCTCTGCCCCTCTTGCCTCTTTCTGCACCTCTCTTGCCTCTTTCTGTGCCTCGCTTGCTTCTATCTGCAAGCCTCTTGCCTCTTTCTGCATCTCCTTTGCCTCTTTCTGCACCTCTCTTGCCTCTTTCTGCAGTTCTCTTGCCTCCTTCTGCACCTTTGTTGCTTCTTCCTGCACTTCTCATCTCTTTGTGCACCTCTTTTTTGTCTTTGTGCACCTCTCTTGACGCTTTCTGCATGTCTGTTGCCTCTTTCTGTACATCTCTTGCTTCTTTCTGCACTTCTCTTGCCTCTTTCTTCATTTCTGTTGCTACTTTCTGCACTTCTCTTGCTTCTTTGTATACCCCTCTTCCTTCTTTCTGCAGCCCTCTTCCCTCTTTCTGCACCCCTGTTCCCTTTTTCTGCACCTCTCTTGCCTGTTTCTGCAACTCTCGCCTCTTTTTGCAGTTCTCTTGCCTCCTTTTGCACCTCTGTTGCTTCTTTTTGCACTTCTCTGGCCTCTATCTGCACCTCTCTTGCTTCTTTCTGCACCTCTTTTACTAATTTCTGCACCCCTCTTGCCTCTTTCTGCACCTCTGTTGCCTCTTTGTGCACCTCTCTTGCCTCTTTCTGCACATCTCTTGCTTCTTTCTGTACCCTTCTTCCCTCTTTATGCACCCCTGTTACCTCTTTATGCACCTCTCTTGCCTATTTCTGCACCCCTGTTCCCTTTTTCTGCACCTCTATTGCCTTTTTCTGCAGTTCTCTTGCTTCTTTCTGCACTACTCCTGCTTCTTTCTGTACCTCGCTTCCTTCTTTCTGTACCCCTCTAGCATCTTTCTGCACCCCTCTTGCTTCTTTCTGCACTTCTCTTGCTTCTTTCTGTACCTTTCTTGCTTCTTTCTCTGCCCGTCTTGCCTCTTTCTGCACCTCTCTTGCCTCTTTCTGTACCTCGCTTGCTTCTATCAGCACGCCTCTTGCCTCTTTCTGCATCTCCTTTGCCTCTTCATGCACTTCTCTTGCCTCCTTCTGTACCTTTGTTGCTTCTTCCTGTACTTCTCGTCTCTTTGTGCACCTCTTTTGTGTCTTTGTGCACCTCTCTTGACTTTCTGAACATCTGTTGCCTCTTTCTGCACTTCTCTTGCCTCTTTCTTCATTTCTGTTGCTTCTTTCTGCACTTCTCCTGCCTCTTTCTGCATTTCTGTTCCTTCTTTCTGCACTTTTCTTGCCTCTTTCTGAATATCTGTTCCTTCTTTCAGCCATTCTCTTGCCTCTTTGTGTACCCCTGTTGCCTCTTTCTGCACCTCTGTTGCTTATTTCTGCACTTCTCTTGCTTCTTTCTTCCCCTCTCTTGCTTCTTTCTGTACCCCTCTTCCCTCTTTCTGCAGCCCTCTTCCCTCTTTCTGTACCCGTTCCCTTTTTCTGCAACTCTCTTGCCTGTTTCTGCAACTCTCTTGACTCTTTTTACAGTTCTCTTGCCTCCTTTTGCACCTCTGTTGCTTCTTTTGCACTTCTCTTGCCTCTTTCTGCACCTCTTTTGCAAATTTCTGCACCCCTCTTGCCTCTTTGTGCACCTCTCTTGCCTCTTTCTGCACCTCAATTGCCTCTTTGTGCACCCCTCTTACCTCTTTATGCACCTCTCTTGCCTATTTCTGTACCCCTGTTCCCTTTTTCTGCACCTCTTGCTTGTTTCTGCAACTCTTGCCTCTTTCTGCAACTCTGTTGCTTCTCTGCACTTCTCTTGAATCTTTCTGCAACCCTCTTGCCTTTTTCTGCAGTTCTCTTGCCTCCTTTTGCACCTCTGTTGCTTCTTTTTATACTTCTCTTGACTGTTTCTGCACCTCTCTTGCTTCTTTCTGCACCTCTTTTGCAAATTTCTGCACCCGTCTTGCGTCTTTGTGCACCTCTTACCTCTTTCTGCACCTCTCTTGCCTCTGTCTGAAAACCTCTTGCCTCTTTCTGCACCCCTCTTCCCTCTTTCTGCACTACTCATGCCTCTTTCTGCACCCCTCTTCCCTCTTTCTGCACTACTCTTGCCTCTTTCTGCACCCCTCTTGCCTCTTGGTGCACCTCTCTTGCATTTTTCTGCACCCCTTTTGCCTCTTTCTGCACCTATATTACTTCTTAATGCAGTGCTTTTGCTTCTTTCTGCACCCCTCTTGCCTCCTTCTGCACCCCTCTTCCCTCTTTCTGCACCTCTCTTGCCTATATCTGCACCACTGTTCCCTCTTTCTGCACCTCTCTTGCCTATATCTGCACCACTGTTCCCTCTTTCTGCACCTCTTTTGCATGTTTCTGCAACTCTCTTGTCTCTTTCTGCAGTTCTCTTGCCTCCTTCTGCACCTCTGTTGCTTCTTTCTGCAGTTCTATTGCTTCTTTCTGCCTCCCTATAGCCTCTATCTGCACCCATCTTGCTTCTTTCTGCACTACTCTTGCTTGTTTCTGTACCGCTCTTCCTTCTTTCTGCACCCCTCTAACCTCTTTCTGTACCTTTCTTGATTCTTTCTGCATGCCTCTTGCCTCTTCCTGTACCCCTCTTCCCTCTTTCTGCACCTCTCTTGCCTCTTTCTGCACCACTGCTGCTTCTTTCTGCACTTCTCTTGTTTCTTTCTGTACCTCTCTTGCTTCTTTCTGCACCCCTCTTTCTGCATTCCTCCTCCCTCTTTCTGCACCTCTCTTGCCTCTTGCCTCTTTCTGTACTTCTCTTGCTTCTTTCTGTACCTCTCTTGCCTCTTTCTGCAACTCTGTTGCTTCTCTCTGCACTTCTCTTGAATCTTTCTGCAACCCTCTTGCCTTTTTCTGCAGTTCTCTTGCCTCCTTTTGCACCTCTGTTGCTTCTTTTTACACTTCTCTTGACTGTTTCTGCACCTCTCTTGCTTCTTTCTGCACCTCTTTTGCAAATTTCTGCACCCGTCTTGAGTCTTTGTGCACCTCTCTTCCCTCTTTCTGCACCTCTCTTGCCTCTGTCTGAAAACCTCTTGCCTCTTTCTGCACCCCTCTTCCCTCTTTCTGCACTACTCATGCCTCTTTCTGCACCCCTCTTCCCTCTTTCTGCACTACTCTTGCCTCTTTCTGCACCCCTCTTGCCTCTTGGTGCACCTCTCTTGCATTTTTCTGCACCCCTTTGCCTCTTTCTGCACCTATATTACTTCTCAATGCAGTGCTGTTGCTTCTTTCTGCACCCCTCTTGCCTCCTTCTGCACCCCTCTTCCCTCTTTCTGCACCTCTCTTGCCTATATCTGCACCACTGTTCCCTCTTTCTGCACCTCTTTTGCATGTTTCTGCAACTCTCTTGCCTCTTTCTGCAGTTCTCTTGCCTCCTTCTGCACCTCTGTTGCTTCTTTCTGCAGTTCTATTGCTTCTTTCTGCCTCCCTATAGCCTCTATCTGCACCCATCTTGCTTCTTTCTGCACTACTCTTGCTTGTTTCTGTACCGCTCTTCCTTCTTTCTGCACCCCTCTAACCTCTTTCTGTACCTTTCTTGATTCTTTCTGCACGCCTCTTGCCTCTTCCTGTACCCCTCTTCCCTCTTTCTGCACCTCTCTTGACTCTTTCTGCACCTCTGCTGCTTCTTTCTGCACTTCTCTTGTTTCTTTCTGTACCTCTCTTGCTTCTTTCTGCACCCCTCTTTCTGCATTCCTCCTCCCTCTTTCTGCACCTCTCTTGCCTCTTTCTGTACTTCTCTTGCTTCTTTCTGTACCTCTCTTGCCTCTTTCTGCAACTCTGTTGCTTCTCTCTGCACTTCTCTTGAATCTTTCTGCAACCCTCTTGCCTTTTTCTGCAGTTCTCTTGCCTCCTTTTGCACCTCTGTTGCTTCTTTTTACACTTCTCTTGACTGTTTCTGCACCTCTCTTGCTTCTTTCTGCACCTCTTTTGCAAATTTCTGCACCCGTCTTGCGTCTTTGTGTACCTCTCTTGCCTCTGTCTGAAAACCTCTTGCCTCTTTCTGCACCCCTCTTCCCTCTTTCTGCACTACTCTTGCCTCTTTCTGCACCCCTCTTGCCTCTTGGTGCAGCTCTCTTGCATTTTTCTGCACCCCTTTTGCCTCTTTCTGCACCTATATTACTTCTCAATGCAGTGCTGTTGCTTCTTTCTTGCATCCCTCTTGCCTCCTTCTGCACCCCTCTTCCCTCTTTCTGCACCTCTCTTGCCTATGTCTGCACCCCTGTTCCCTCTTTCTGCACCTCTTTTGCATGTTTCTGCAACTCTCATGCCTCTTTCTGCAGTTCTCTTGCCTCCTTCTGCACCTCTGTTGCTTCTTTCTGCATTTCTATTGCCTCTTTCTGCCTCCCTATAGCCTCTATCTGCACCCATATTGCTTCTTTCTGCACTACTCTTGCTTGTTTCTGTACCTCTCTTCCTTCTTTCTGCACCCCTCTAACCTCTTTCTGTACCTTTCTTGATTCTTTCTGCACCCCTCTTGCCTCTTCCTGTACCCCTCTTCCCTCTTTCTGCACCTCTCTTCCCTCTTTCTGCACCTCTGCTGCTTCTTTCTGCACTTCTCTTGTTTCTTTCTGTACCTCTCTTGCTTCTTTCTGCACCCCTCTTTCTGCATTCCTCCTCCCTCTTTCTGCACCTCTGTGTTCTCTTTCTGCACTTGTCTTCCCTCTTTCTGCACCTCTCGTCTCTTTGTGCACCTCTTTTGTATCTTTGTGCACCTCTCTTGCCTCTTTCTGCACTTCTGTTGCCTCTTGCTACATGACATTTGCTTTTTTTCTTCACTTCTCTTGCCACTTTCTTCATTTCTGTTGCTTCTTTCTGCACTTCTCTTGCCTAAACTGCATTTCTGTTCCTTCTTTCTGCACTTCTGTTGCCTCTTTCTGCACCTCTGTTCCTTCCTTCAGCACTTCTCTTGCCTCTTTCTATACCCCTCTTGTCTCTTTCTGCACATCTATTGGTTTTCTGCACTTCTCTTGCTTCTTTCTTCATCCCTGTTCACTTTTTCTGCACCTCTCTTGCCTCTTTTTGCAGTTCTCTTGCTTGCTTGCAGTTCTGTTGCTTCTTTCTGCACTTCTCTTGCTTCTTCCTCCACCCCGCTTGCTTCTTTCTGCACCGGTCTTGCCTCTTTCTGCACCTCTGTTGCTTCTTTTTGCACTACTCTTGCTTCTTCCTGCACCTCACTTGCTTCTTTCTGCACCTGTCTTGCCTCTTTCTGCACCTCTGTTGCTTCTTTCTGCACTTCTTGCTTCTTTCTGCACCTCTCTTGCCTCTTTCTGCACTTCTGCCTATTGCTGCACCTCACTTGCTTCGTTTCTGCAATTCTCTTGCTTTTTTCTACACTTCTCTTTCCTCTTTCTACATTTCTGTTAGTTCTTTCTGCTCTTCTGTTGCTTCTTTCTGCACCTCTGTTGCTTCTTTCAGCACTTCCCTTGCCTCTTTCTGTACCCCTCTTGCCTCTTTCTGCACGTCTGTTGCTTCTTTCTTCACTTCTCTTGCTTCTTTCTTCACTTCTCTTGCTTCTTTCTGCCCCTCTCTTGCTTCTCTCTGCACCCCTCTTGCCCCTTTCTGCACTCCTCTTCCCTCTTTATGCACCGCTTTCCACTTTCTGCACCCCTGTTCCCTTTTTCTCACCTCTCTTGCCTGTTTCTGCAACTCTATTGCCTCTATTTGCAGTTCTCTTGCCTCCTTCTGCACTTCTCTTGCTTCTTTCTTTACCTCTCTTGCTTCTTTCTGCACCCCTCTTACCTCTTTCTGCACCTCTCTTGTCTCTTTCTGTACCTCTCTTGCTTCTTTCTGCACCCCTCTTGCTTCTTTCTGCACTTCTCTTGCTTCTTTCTGTACATCTCTTGCTTCTTTCTGCATGCCTCTTGTCTTTTTCTACAGTTCTCTTGCCTCTTTCTGCACCTCTTTTGTTTCTTTCAGCACTACTCCTGCCTCTTAGGGAACCCCTCTTGCCTCTTTCTGCACTTTTCTTGCTTCTTTCTGCACCTCTCTAGCTTATTTCTGCATTTCTGCACCTCTCTTGCCTCTGCCTGCACCCCTGTTCTGTTTTTCTGCACCTCTTTTGCCTGTTGTTGCAACTCTCATGCCTCTTTCTGCAAATCTCCTGCGTCCTTCTGCACCTGTAGCTTTTCTGCACCTCTCTTCCCTCTTTCTGCACCCCTGTAGCATCTTTCTGCACCTCTGTTGCTTCTTTCTGAACTTCTCTTGCTTCTTCTTGCACCTCACTCGCTTCTTTCTGCACTTCTCTTGCCTGTTTCTGCACCCCTCTTGCTTCTTTCTGCATTTCTCTTGCTTTTTTCTGTGCCTCTCTTGCTTCTTTCTGCACCCCTCTTGCATTTTGCTGCAGTTCTCTTGCCATTTTCTGCACCTCTTTTGCTTCTTTCAGCACTTCTCCTGCCTCTTATGGTACCCCTCTTGCTTCTTTCTGCACCTCTCTTGCTTCTTTCTGCACCCCTCTTCCCTCTTTCTGCATCTCTCTTGCCTCTTTCTGCACCCCTATAGCATCTTTCTGCATATCTGTTGCTTCTTTCTGAACTTCTCTTGCTTCTTCCTGCACCTCACTTGCTTCTTTCTGCACCTCTCTTGCCTCTTTCACCTCTGTTGCTTCTTTCTGCACTTCTTGCCTCTTTCTGCACCCCTCTTGGCTCTTTCTCCACCTCTGTTGCTTCTTTCTACACGGCTGTTGCTTCTTTCTGCACCTTCCCTGCCCCTTTCTGCACCTCTCTTGCACATTTTTTGCACCCCTCTTGCCTCTTGGTGCACCTCTGTTGCTTCTTTCTGCACTTCTCTTGCTTATTTCTTCCCCTCTCTTGCTTCTTTCTGTACCTCTTCCCTCTTTCTGCAACCCTCTTCCCTCTTTCTGCAACCCTGTTCCCTTTTTCTGCACCTCTCTTGCCTGTTTCTGCAACTCTCTTGCCTCTTTTTGCAGTTCTCTTGCCTCCTTTTGCACCTCTGTTGCTTCTTTTTGCACTTCTCTTGACTGTTTCTGCACCTCTCTTGCTTCTTTCTGCACCTCTTTTGCAAATTTCTGCACACGTCTTGCATCTTTGTGCACCTCTCTTACCTCTTTCTGCACCTCTCTTGCCTCTGTCTGAAAACCTCTTGCCTCTTTCTGCACCCCTCTTCCCTCTTTCTGCACTACTCTTGCCTCTTTCTGCACCCCTCTTGCCTCTTTCTGCACCCCTCTTGCCTCTTTCTGCACCCCTCTTGCTGCACCTCTCTTGCATTTTTCTGCACCCCTTTTGCCTCTTTCTGCACCTATATTACTTCTCTATGCAGTGCTGTTGCTTCTTTCTGCACCCCTCTTGCCTCCTTCTGTACCCCTCTTCCCTCTTTCTGCACCTCTCTTGCCTATGTCTACATCCCTGTTCCCTCTTTCTGCACCTCTTTTGCATGTTTCTGCAACTCTCTTGCCTCTTTCTGCAGTTCTCTTGCCTCCTTCTGCACCTCTGGTGCTTCTTTCTGCATTTCTATTGCCTCTTTCTGCCTCCCTCTAGCCTCTATCTGCACCCATCTTGCTTCTTTCTGCACTACTCTTGCTTGTTTCTGTACCTCTCTTCCTTCTTTCTGCACCCCTCTAACCTCTTTCTGTACCTTTCTTGATTCTTTCTGCACCCCTCTTGCCTCTTCCTGCACCCCTCTTCCCTCTTTCTGCACCTCTCTTGCCTCTTTCTGCACCTCTGCTGCTTCTTTCTGCACTTCTCGTTTCTTTCTGTACCTCTCTTGCTTCTTTCTGCACCCCTCTTTCTGCATTCCTCCTCCCTCTTTCTGCACCTCTCTTGCCTCTTTCTGCACTTCTCTTGCTTCTTTCTGTACCTCTCTTACTTCTTTCTGCACCTCTGTTGTCTCTTTCTGCACTTGTCTTCCCTCTTTCTGCACCTCTTTTGTCTCTTTGTGCACCTCTTTTGTATCTCTGTGCACCTCTCTTGCCTCTTTCTGCACTTCTGTTGCCTCTTGCTACACCGCACTTGCTTTTTTTCTTCACTTCTCTTGCCACTTTCTTCATTTCTGTTGCTTCTTTCTGCACTTCTCTTGCCTAAAGTGCATTTATGTTCCTTCTTTCTGCACTTCTGTTGCCTCTTTCTGCACCTCTGTTCCTTCTTTCAGCACTTCTCTTGCCTCTTTCTGCACGTCTGTTGGTTTTCTGCACTTCTCTTGCTTCTTTCTTCATCCCGTTCGCTTTTTCTGCACCTCTCTTGCCTGTTTCTGCAACTCTCTTGCCTCTTTTTGCAGTTCTCTTGCATCCTTCTGCACCTCTGTTGCTTCTTTCTGCACTTCTCTTGCTTCTTCCTGCACCCCGCTTGCTTCTTTCTGCACCTGTCTTGCCTCTTTCTGCACCTCTGTTGCTTCTTTTTGCACTACTCTTGCTTCTTCCTGCACCTCACTTGCTTCTTTCTGTACATGTCTTGCCTCTTTCTGCACCTCTGTTGCTTCTTTCTGCACTTCTTGCTTCTTTCTGCACCTCTCTTGCCTCTTTCTGCACTTCTGCCTGTTGCTGCACCTCACTTGCTTCGTTTCTGCAATTCTCTTGCTTCTTTCATTTCTGTTGCTTTTTTCTACACTTCTCTTGCCTCTTTCAACATTTGTTCGTTCTTTCTGCTCTTCTGTTGCTTCTTTCTGCACCTCTGTTGCTTCTTTCAGCACTTCCCTTGCCTCTTTCTGTACCCCTCTTGCCTCTTTCTGCACATCTGTTGCTTCTTTCTTCACTTCTCTTGCTTCTTTCTTCACTTCTCTTGCTTCTTTCTTCACTTCTCTTGCTTCTTTCTGCCCCTCTCTTGTTTCTTTCTGCACCCCTCTTGCCCCTTTCTGCACTCCTCTACCCTCTTTATGCACCGCTTTCCACTTTCTGCACCCCTGTTCCCTTTTTCGTACCTCTCTTGCCTGTTTCTGCAACTCTATTGCCTCTATTTGAAGTTCTCTTGCCTCCTTGTGCACTTCTCTTGCTTCTTTCTTTACCTCTCTTGCTTCTTTCTGCACCCCTCTTGCCTCTTTCTGCACCTCTCGTCTCTTTCTGTACCTCTCTTGCTTCTTTCTGCACCCCTCTTGCTTCTTTCTGCACTTCTCTTGCTTCTTTCTGTACCTCTCGCTTCTTTCTGCATGCCTCTTGCCTTTTTCTACAGTTCTCTTGCCTCTTTCTGCACCTCTTTTGTTTCTTTCAGCATTACTCCTGCCTCTTAGGGAACCCCTCTTGCCTCTTTCTGCACTTGTCTTCCCTCTTTCTGCACCTCTCTTGTCTCTTTGTGCACCTCTTTTGTATCTTTGTGCACCTCTCTTGCCTCTTTCTGCACTTCTGTTACCTCTTGCTACACCGCACTTGCTTTTTTTCTTGACTTCTCTTGCCACTTTTTTCATGTCTGTTGCTTCTTTCTTCACTTCTCTTGCCTAAACTGCATTTCTGTTCCTTCTTTCTGCACTTCTGTTCCCTCTTTCTGCACCTCTGTTCCTTCCTTCAGCACTTCTCTTGCCTCTTTCTATACCCCTCTTGTCTCTTTCTGCACATCTATTGGTTTTCTGCACTTCTCTTGCTTCTTTCTTCATCCCTGTTCACTTTTTCTGCACCTCTCTTGCCTGTTTCTGCAACTCTCTTGCCTCTTTTTGCAGTTCTCTTGCATCCTTCTGCACCTCTGTTGCTTCTTTATGCACTTCTCTTGCTTCTTCCTGCATCCCGCTTGCTTTTTTCTGCACCGGTCTTGCCTCTTTCTGCACCTCTGTTGCTTCTTTTTGCACTACTCTTGCTTCTTCCTGCACCTCACTTGCTTCTTTCTGTACCTGTCTTGCCTCTTTCTGCACCTCTGTTGCTTCTTTCTGCACTTCTTGCTTCTTTCTGCACCTCTCTTGCCTCTTTCTGCACTTCTGCCTGTTGCTGCACCTCACTTGCTTCGTTTCTGCAATTCTCTTGCTTCTTTCTTTATTTCTGTTGCTTTTTTCTACACTTCTCTTGCCTCTTTCTACATTTCTGTTAGTTATTTCTGCTCTTCTGTTGCTTCTTTCTGCACCTCTGTTGCTTCTTTCAGCACTTCCCTTGCCTCTTTCTGTACCCCTTGTGAGAAGTTGGCCTGGTATATGCTGTTCACTAGTATACGCCGCTCACCATAACATGCGTGAACAGAGGGATAAGTTTCGCATCAATAACCATTTTCATGATACTAACCATTACCCGCCAAACATGCAGGCAAAACAATACTTCAAACAATATGCAGACAGTGGTCAATCTCCGTAATATAGCACATAATGCAGCAGAGTCAAAATATACATTACAACAAGGCAATAAGACAATCAAATGATATAGCAGGGGGTGATACTCGGCAGGGAGCAGAGGGTGCCACTCATAGGTCCTCCTCGGGTAGGGGGGTAGGTCAATTCCGCGATATGTCGCCCATCGTGACCAAATCTTGCGATGTTTCCTGGGGCAACCCTGGGCCTCAAAAACTGCAATCTCGGCTCCCATACATGTGTCTACGGCGTTCTTCCATTTGCCTATAGTCGGGGGAGATGACGCCCTCCACCCCTGTGCAATGTCTCTCTTGGCAATAGTGAGGGCGAGGAACAGCAGATGCTGTTTATAGCGGTTCCCCCGATGTCGTCAGTGGAGTGCAACAGAAACAGCCGTGGGTCAAGTGGGAGCACCCACCCCAGCACCTCACTGAGACATGACCGAACCCTATTCCAAAAGGGCTGCAGGGCCGTGCAGGCCCATACCGTATGTAGGAAGGACCCATCCTCTCTGTCGCACCGCAAACACACCGGGGACTAGATGACCCCCATTCGCCACAGTCGTACCCTAGTGTAATATATTCTATGTAAGTATTTAAACTGGATGAGCCTGTAGCGTGCGGAGACCGCCGCGCCCCTCGGGCTGGTTATTGCTTCAGTCCAATCATCGTCCGTTAATTCAGGAATGTCTGCCTGCCAGGCCAGTCGGGTTTTGTCGAGAGTGGTGGGAGTGTGGGTCGTCAGTGTTTGGTATATTTGTCTGATTTTGTGTAGTCCAAGGTCCCCCATAAGCAGGCGGCCTTCCAATGGCTGGAATTCGGGGAGAACCTCTATATTTCGGATCTGGGGGAGAGCGCGTGACGGAGCTGTAGATATTTAAAACATTGTGACTTGTGGAGGTCAAAGTCTGACTGCAATTGTTGAAATGATTTTAAGGTAGTGCCCCTCAATATGTCCCCAAGGGTCGAAATCCCCACCAGGTCCCACCCCGGAACCCACTCAATGCGGTAGCAGTTCTGAGGTGTGTACCGTGCCACAGGGGGTTTGACGAGTAAGCTTCCCTCTCCATCCCATTTGTCTGGTCTTGGCCCTCCATAACTGTATGGCTACCCTACCAGCCGGTGGTAGATGGTCGAGCCGTGTGGAGCTATAAAGCAAGTGGAGCAGAGGGACTTGTTCCATTGCAGCGTGCTCAATAGCATATGCTGGATCAGTAGGAGAATTATACCACCATTCGTTAATTACAAGAATGTGAGACGCAATATAGTATGAATAGATATCCGCTGCCGCTATCCCCCCACAATATGTAGATTGTGCACATGTGCGGAGTGCCACGCGAACGGCACCCCCACCCCAGAGGAAATTGTTTTGTATTGCATTCACCTGTGCAAACCAAGCGCGAGGGAGAGGATAAGGAAAATTTTGGAGGCGGTATAGGATCCGAGGCAGAGAAACCATCTTAAAGATGGCTGAGCGCCCATAGAGGGATAGAGGGAGAGCGGACCATATCGTTGTTTCATTCTTGAGACTGACCAACAGTGGGGTGATATTATGCGTCCATGAAATCTTGGGACTGGGGGAGATGTAGATCCCCAAATATTTGAACCCATCTGTGGCCCGGGAGAGCTGCGCGGCCCATGTTTCACGGCCTTGGTGTCCGCACACTGGGAAGAGGATGGATTTAGCAGGATTGGCGTGGAGGCCCGTGGTGCCACCAAATACCCTAAGAATTTGCAGTATGCGGGGTCCTGAGTACCATGGGTCTGTCATGAAGAAGAGAACGTCATCAGCGTATAATGCTATACGATCTGACCGTGATCGGGACCAGTCGAACCCCTGAGCACCGGGTCACTTCTGACCCAGGCCGCCAGCGGCTCGACTGCTAGGGCAAACAACAATGGGGACAGTGGGCATCCCTGACGGGTACCCCTCTGAATCGGAAAGGGGCGAGAACGATGTCCCGCAATCCGCACTGAAGCCGTCAAATCTGTATATAACAGGCGTATATATGTCAGGAAGCGGGGTCCAAAGCTGATTGCCTCAAGCAATTGAAAAAGATAGACCCAGCTCAACGAATCAAATGCTTTGTCTATATCCGCTAATAATAGGGCAGCGGGTCGGCCAAGGGTAGGGGCAGCAGCGATGGCGTTATGGACTCGTCTAATATTGTGTCTAGTGGCTCTCTGTGGCATAAAGCCCGACTGATCAGGGTGGACCAAGTCCGTGATACACCCCCTGAGGCGGTCGGCCAGAACCTTCCCTAGTAATTTGGGTTCAAAATTGATAAGGGAGATGGGGCGGTAAGAAGACGGGTCTTCCGGAGGTCGGCCAGGCTTGAGAAACAGCACAATCTCCGCGTGTCGCCAGTCCCGCGGTAGAATTGTCGCGTCTGTAGCGTCTGCGATGGTCGCCAATAAATGAGGCCCTAGAAGAGGTATATGGGATCGGAGGAATTCCATGGGGAACCCATTGGGACCCGGGGCACGACCCGGCTGCAACGCACTGAGGGCGCCGGTCAGTTCATCAAGTGTGATTGGGGTCTCCAGCCGCTCCCGGACGGAGTCGGGGAGCCGGCGAGGCGGAATGTCCACTAGGAACTCCGCTATGAGTTCGGCAGAGATCTGCTCCTGCCGGGCGTACACGGATGTGAAATGCCTCGCAAACTCCCCCGCCACCTCCCCTGGTGTCGTGTACAGGGACCCGTCCAAGCCACGAATGGTAGGTGTAACAGCCGGGCGCCATCTGCTTGACACAGTCTATGGAGCATTTTACTGGATTTATCCCCCCACAGATATATCCGATGCTGGGACGCCTCCCAAATCTCCTTGGCTTCATTTAATAGGTATTGACGCAGCTCTTGTTGTGCAAGGATCAGATTGCGGCGGAGGATGGGACTGGGATTGGAACTGAGCTGGGAAGACAGGGTCGCCTGGCGTGCCTCTAGGGTATCAAGCTGCTCGCGGTGGGTACGTTTCTCTTTTGTGCGATAGCTAATTTCATGACCTCGGACGGTCGGTTTTAGGGCTTCCCAGAGAGTAGTACACGAAGGGGCCGAGGGACCGTTGTCTGTCAAATAGGTAGTGATCGCAGTATTAAGCATGTCTTGATAAGCAGGACTACGGAGGTGCCAGGGGACATTCTCCAGCGGAATGGAGGTCTGCGTGAGCATGTATGAAATCGCATTGCAACCGGGGAATGATCGGACAGACCGCGGGGCTGATGCTGTATCTGTGAAAATCTATGGAGAAACACCCGGGGGACAAAAAAATAGTCTAATCGAGATTGCGACCCATGGACCGTCGAAAGGTATGTATAATCCCGCTCTGTAGGGTGGAATTCTCGCCATATGTCAGCCCAGTCCAGTGTTGATGCCAGTGTGTAAAGTTTAGTCGGGCCAGATGGTTGAGGGGAATTTAAGTTGCGCTGTCGGTCTAAGGGCCCCATGGTGTCGTTCCAGTCGCCCCCATCAGGGTCAAACCCGTTGGAATGGCTCCCCATACCCCCAAAAGATTTTCAACAAAAGTAGCTCCTAGTGGCGGGGGGCATAGATACTGCCAATGGTGGTCTGTTCCCCATATATCTTACCCGTGACGAAGAGGAATCGGCCCCCGGGATCTGCTCTATGTGATATATATTGAAACTGAACCCTGCGGTGGATAAGGACAGCCACTCCCCTGGAACCCCTCGTGAACCCTGCATGGTAAATGTGATAAAAGCCGAAGCGGGCGAGGCACGGGACCTTTGTCCCCAATAAATGGGTCTCTTGTAAGAGCAGGATATCTGCCCCATACCTCTTCGCCTGTCGTAGGACTGCGCCTCGTTTCACTTTATTCAGTAATCCCCGAACATTCCATGAGACCACCGTTAGGTCTCCGAGGGGTCTACTTCACCGGGCATCATCTAGTCCCAGGGAGGGGTTGGATAAAGCGAGGAGATCTGCATAGAAGAAAATGTGGAAAATAGCCCATCGTCTGCATGTACCAAAAACATAAAAACACCATAAAACTGCAATCCCAAAGGGAAAGCCCCCCACCCCCACCCGATACTACCAGGAACAAGGAGCATCTGTCGCGGTGCGGATAATAGCGGACCCCCAACGGGGGCCCCCGAGTATCGCACCAATGGTTCCCACCCCACCCTATAACTCTAAGAAAACTGGGGGTGCAAGAGGTCCTTGGCTTAGCGGCCCATAGTCAAGCTCCCCCGCCCGCCCAGAGAACAACATTACTAATGTGGATTCGATCATTGTCACTGTCTTACAGATTGCCTTGTGGGCTGTGGGATAATCCGGATCTGTCAGGGCGGCCGCCCAGGGCTCGCTGACGCCCTGTCCGACCCCGGCCCCTGCCGCTTCTGAGACTTGGTGCGTCGTGGCCGCTGACTCCGTGAGCCCCGGGAGGAGTCCGAGTCTAAGGCCGATGGGGAATGCGCTCAAAGCTGTGGGCGCTCATCCGTCCAAGTGAAGACCGCTTCGGGGGTGTCGAAGAAATACGACTTTGAGTTGTATATTACGCGCATCCGGGCTGGATACAGCAGCATGTACTGTATGTTTAGTTCTCTGAGTCTGCGCTTCGCAGCCATGAAGGATTGGTGTTGTTGTTGAACCAGGCGTGTATAGTCCGGGAATATCATGATAGAGCGGGAGTCGTGTACAAAACTGTCTTTCTGTGACCTGGCGAATCGCAGTATGGCGTCACGGTCGGCATAGTTCATGATCCTTGCGATGACAGGCCTTGGGGCCGTGCCCGGGGGGCCTCTGCGCCAGGGCCCTGTGCGCCCGCTCCACTACGAAGGCCGAGGATAACAGATCTTTAGGCATAATATCTATGAGCCACTTAGTGATGAAATTCGTCGTTGAGACCCCTTCGCAGCCCTCGGGCAGGCCCACGAAGCGTAGGTTGTTCCGTCGAGCTCAGCCTTCCGCATCCTCCGCTCTAGAGGCCAGGTCCTGCGTGATGACCGTGAGTTTATTCACTTTCTTTTGGAGGGAGGTCACGGAATCTTCCACCGTCGAGACCCTCGTTTCGGCCTCAGTGATCCGGTCCACTGCCCTGCGGAGATCCTGGCGCAAAAAGGAGACTTCGGACCCCACCGCGCCAATCTTCGCATCTAACGTATCACGGGCACTGTTAATCGCCACCAGAAGGGCCGCATTGTCCGGGGTCGATCCACTTCCATCCCCACTCGCAGTGCCCCCTGCAGCCATAGTGAACTGGTCAATGGTGCCCTGCTTGGGGCCGGCCCCGCCCGGACCGCCCTTGCCCATCAGGAGGGAAGACCACGGGCCACGCAGCCGGCGAAGGGACGAGGAGCCCACACCAACCGGGCCGGCAGCCGCCTCACCAGGCGGGACCAGGATGGCAGGGGCCGAAGAGGCACAGCGGCCGGCAAGGCACTGGGCTCGAACAGAGGGTCAGGCCGAGTATTCAATGTTGGTTGATATGCAAGCCCCACACGGGGGCGCAGCAGGGCCACGAACCCCAGCCAGATGCAGGCACTCCGCAGCATAGATCACAGCCCACTCGTGGCGGCACACAGCAACCCCTGGGCAGTAAGGACCTGGCAGTGCATTCAGTCAGGTGGTCTCCGGAGCCTCAAGCGTGACAATCCTGGCCAGGCAAAACCCCACAGGGACGGCGGGAGGGAGAAGGGTAGCTGCCGAATCGCTCACCGTCTGTGGTCCGTGGTCGCAGCCCAGCCTCGGGTCTCCAGGGCCTCACACGGCCAGCTCCTCCGGGGTCCGATCTCGCCGGCAGCAGACGGGGCCTCACTCCCGCCGCGGTCCACTCGGCAGGGGCCCAAGCAGCGCCGCAGGACAGGCACCGCTGCACCTCCGGCCCCGTGCCAGGAAAATGGCGGCCGCGGGGTAGAGGGGCGGGGCAGCGGTCTCCTCCCGTCGACACAGGTCTCTCCGGCAATGCGGCTCACAGGGGGGGCACAGGGCACTTCTACCCCGAACGCCGCTCACCGTACAGCAAGCGGGGGCCGCTCCGCAGCCCCGGGTCACTGGCTCCAGGATGGCCGCAACAGCAAAAGCGGCAAACGGCGCCGGAATCGGCGCTGGAATCTCAGCTGCCCCCCAGCCGATCGTCGCAATGAAGGGATCTCCGGTCCCCAAGATGAGAGGGGCAATCGGCACTGTTAAATGAGGCTTCTCTGGGCAGGATAACAAAGGATATTTGGCGGATTACGGCGTGGGTGGACGGAGCTCAGCTAAGCTGCATCCGCCATGATGGCCAGTCAAGCCACGCCCCTTCTCTTGCTTTTTTTGATACCTCTCTTGCTTCTTTCTGTACCCCACTTTCCTATTTTTGCACCCTTCTTTCCCCTTTCTGCACCTCTCTTGCCTCTTTCTGCACCCCTCTTCCCTCTTTCTGCACCTCTGTTGCCTGTTTCTGCACCTCTCTTGCCTCTTTCTGCACCTCTCTTACGTATTTCTGCACACCTCTTGCCTCTTTCTGCACCCTTCTTCCCTCTTTCTGTACCACTCTTGCCTCTTTCTGCACCTCTCTTGCCTCTTTCTGCAGTTCTAATGCCTCTTTCTACACCACTTTTGCTTCTTTCAGCACTTCTCTTACATCGTTCAGCACTCCTCTTACCTCTTTCTGCACCTCTGTTGCTTCTTTCTGCACCCCTCTTCCCTCTTTCTGCACCCCTCTTGCCTCTTTCTGCACCTCTGTTGCCTGTTTCTGCATCTCTTGCTCTTTCTACCTCTCTTGCTCTGCACCTCTCTTCCCTCTTTCTGCACCTCACTTGTTTCTTTCTGCACCTCTCTTGCTTCTTTCTGCACCCCTTTTGCCTCTTTCTGCACCTCTGTTGCTTCTTTTTGCACTTCTCTTGCTTCTTTCGGCACCTGTCTTGCTTCTTTCTGCATACCCTCTTGCCTCTTTCTGCACCCCTCTTCCCTCTTTCTGCACTTCTCTTGCCTCTTTCTGCAATTCTCTTGCATCTTTCTGCACCCTTCTCTTCCCTCTTTCTGCACCCCCTGCTTCCCTCTTTCTGCACCTCTGTTGCCTGTTTCTGCACCTCTTGTGTTTCTGCACCTCTTGTGCCTCTTTCTGCACCTCTCTTGCCTCTTTCTGCACTTCTCTTGCCACTTTCTGCACCTCTGTTGCTTCTTTCTGCACTTCTTTTGCTTCTTTCTGCATGTCTCTTGCTTCTTTCTTCACATCTCTTGCTTCTTTCGGCACCCCTATTCCCTCTTTCCGCACCTCTCTTGCCTCTTTCTGCACTTCTCTAGGCTCTTCCTGCACCTCTCTTGCCTCTTTCTGCACCTTCGTTGGTTCATTCTGCACTTCTCTTGCTTTTTTCTGCATCCCTCTTGTTTCTTTCTGCACCCCTCTTGCCTCTTTCTGCACCCCTCTTTCCTCTTTCTGTACCTCTCTTGCCTGTTTCTGCAACTCTCTTGCCTCCTTCTGTACCTCTGTTGCTTCTTTCTGCACTTCTCTTGCCTCTTTCAGCACCCCTCTTGCCTGTTTCTGCACCTCACTTGCCTCTTTCTGCACTTCTCTTGCATCTTTCTGCACCTCACTTGCCTCTTTCTGCACTTCTCTTGCTTTTTTCTGCACCTCTCTTGTTTCTTTCTGCAACTCTTTTGTCTCTTTCATCACTTCTCTTGCTAATTTCTACACCTCTGTTGCTTCATGCAGCACTTCTTTTGCCTCTTTCTGCACTTCTCTTGCCTGTTTCTGCACTTCTCTTGCCTCTTTCTATACCCCTCTTCCTTCTTTCTGCACCTCTCCTGCCTGTTTCTGCACCTCTCTTGCCTCTTTCTGCGCTTCTCTTGCCTCTTTCTGTACCTCTGTTGCTTCTTTCTGCACTTCTCTTGCCTCTTTCTGCACCCCCTTGCCTCTTTCTGCACCTCTGTTGGTTCTTTCTGCACTGATCTTGCTTCTTTCTGCACCTCTCTTGCAAATTTCTGCACCCCTCTTGCCTTTTTCTACACCCCTCTTCCCTCTTTCTACACCTCTCTTGCCTCTGTCTGCACCTCTGTTCCCTCTTTCTGCACATCTTTTGCCTGTTTCAGCAATTCTCTTACCTCATTCTGAAGATCTCTTGCCTCTTTCTGCACCTATGTTGCTTCTTTCTGCAGTTCTCTTGCCTCTTTCAGCACCCCTCTTGCCTCTATCTGCACCTCCGTTGGGTGTTTCTGTGCATCTCTTGCTTTTTTCCATACCTCTCTTGCTTCTTTCTGCACCCCACTTTCCTATTTTTTCACCCTTCTTTCCTCTTTCTGCACCTCTCTTGCCTCTTTCTGCACCCCTCTTCCCTCTTTCTGCACCTCTGTTGCCTGTTTCTGCACCTCTCTTGCCTCTTTCTGCACCCCTCTTCCCTCTTTCTGCACCTCTCTTGCCTGTTTCTGCACCTCTCTTGCCTCTTTCAGCACCCCTCTTGCCTCTTTCTGCACCCTTCTTCCCTCTTTCTGCACCTCTTTTGCCTCTTTCTGCACCTCTCTTGCCTCTTTCTGCATTTCTCATGCCTCTTTCTACACCACTTTTGCTTCTTTCAGCACTTCTCTTACATCGTTCAGCACTCCTCTTACCTCTTTCTGCACCTCTGTTTGTTCTTCTGCACCCCTCTTCCTTCTTTCTGCACCCCTCTTCCCTCTTTCTGCACCTCTGTTTCCTGTTTCTGCACCTCTCTTACCTCTTTCTACACCTCTCTTGCCTCTTTCTGCACTTCTCTTCCCTCTTTCTGCACCTCACTTGTTTCTTTCTGCACTTCCCTTGCTTCTTTCTGCACCTCTCTTGCTTCTTTCTGCACCCCTTTTGCCTCTTTCTGCACCTCTGTTGCTTCTTTTTGCACTTCTCTTGCTTCTTTCTGCACCTCTCTTGCTTCTTTCTGCATACCTCTTGCCTCTTTCTGCACCCCTCTTCCCTCTTTCTGCACTTCTCTTGCCTCTTTCTGCAATTCTCTTGCATCTTTCTGCACCCCTCTTCCCTCTTTCTGCACCCACTTCTTCCCTCTTTCTGCACCTCTGTAGCCTGTTTCTGCACCTCTTGTGCCTCTTTCTGTACCTCTCAAGCCTCTTTCTGCACTTCTCTTGCCTCTTTCTGCACCTCTGTTGCTTCTTTCTGCACTTCTTTTGCTTCTTTCTGCATGTCTCTTGCTTCTTTCTGCACGTCTCTTGCTTCTTTCTGCACCCCTATTCCCTCTTTCCACACCTCTCTTGCCTCTTTCTGCACTTCTCTAGCCTCTTTCTGCACCACTCTTGCCTCTATCTGCACCTTCGTTGGTTCATTCTGCACTTCTCTTGCTTTTTTCTGCATCCCTCTTGTTTCTTTCTGCAACCCTCTTGCCTCTTTCTGCACCCCTCTTTCCTCTTTCTGAACCTCTCTTGCCTGTTTCTGCAACTCTCTTGCCTCCATCTGCACCTCTGTTGCTTCTTTCTGCACTTCTCTTGCCTCTTTCAGCACCCCTCTTGCCTGTTTCTGCACTTCTCTTGCCTCTTTCTGTACCCCTCTTCCTTCTTTCTGCACCTCTTGTGCCTCTTTCTGTACCTCTCAAACCTCTTTCTGCACTTCTCTTGCCTCTTTCTGCACCTCTGTTGCTTCTTTCTGCACTTCTTTTGCTTCTTTCTGCATGTCTCTTGCTTCTTTCTGCACGTCTCTTGCTTCTTTCTGCACCCCTATTCCCTCTTTCCACACCTCTCTTGCCTCTTTCTGCACTTCTCTAGCCTCTTTCTGCACCACTCTTGCCTCTATCTGCACCTTCGTTGGTTCATTCTGCACTTCTCTTGCTTTTTTCTGCATCCCTCTTGTTTCTTTCTGCAACCCTCTTGCCTCTTTCTGCACCCCTCTTTCTGAACCTCTCTTGCCTGTTTCTGCAACTCTCTTGCCTCCTTCTGCACCTCTGTTGCTTCTTTCTGCACTTCTCTTGCCTCTTTCAGCACCCCTCTTGCCTGTTTCTGCACTTCTCTTGCCTCTTTCTGTACCCCTCTTCCTTCTTTCTGCACCTCTCTTGCCTGTTTCTGCACCTCTCTTGCCTCTTTCTGCACTTCTCTTGCCTCTTTCTGTACCTCTGTTGCTTCTTTCTGCACTTCTCTTGCCTCTTTCTGCACCCCCTTCCCTCTTTCTGCACCTCTGTTGCTTCTTTCTGTACTTCTCTTGCTTCTTTCTGCACCTCTCTTGCTTCTTTCTACACCCCTCCTGCCTTTTTTTGCACCCTTCTTCCCTCTTTGTGCACCTCTCTTTCCTCTTTCTGCACCTCTCTTGCCTGTTTCTGCAGTAGTTTTGCCTCTTTATGCACCACTTTTGCTTCTTTCTGCACTTCCCTTACATCTTTCAGCACCCCTATTGCTTCTTTCTGCACCTCTGTTGGTTCTTTCAGCACTGATCTTGCTTCTTTCTGCACCTCTCTTGCAAATTTCTGCACCGCTCTTGCCTTTTTCTGCACCCCTCTTGCCTTTTTCTGCACCCCTCTTCCCTCTTTCTACACCTCTCTTGCCTCTGTCTGCACCTCTGTTCCCACTTTCTGTACATCTTTTGCCTGTTTCAGCAATTCTCTTACCTCATTCTGAAGATCTCTTGCCTCTTTCTGCACCTATGTTGCTTCTTTCTGCAGTTCTCTTGCCTCTTTCAGCACCCCTCTTGCCTCTTTCTGCACCTCTCGTTGGGTGTTTCTGCGCATCTCTTGCTTTTTCCATACCTCTCTTGCTTCTTTCTGCACCCCACTTTCCTCTTTTTGCACCCTTCTTTCCTCTTTCTGCACCTCTCTTGCCTCTTTCTGCACCCCTCTTGCCTCTTTCTGCACCTCTGTTGCCTCGTTTCTGCACCTCTCTTGCCTCTTTCTGCACCTCTCTTGCCTCTTTCTGCACCTCTCTTGCCTGTTTCTGCACCTCTCTTGCCTCTTTCAGCACCCCTCTTGCCTCTTTCTGCACCCTTCTTCCCTCTTTCTGCACCTCTCTTGCCTCTTTCTGCACCTCTCTTGCCTCTTTCTGCATTTCTCATGCCTCTTTCTATACCACTTTTGCTTCTTTCAGCACTTCTCTTGCATCGTTCAGCACTCCTCTTACCTCTTTCTGCACCTCTGTTGCTTCTTCTGCACCCCTCTTCCTTCTTTCTGCACCCCTCTTGCCTCTTTCTGCACCTCTTGCTTTCTGCACCTCTCTTACCTCTTTCTGCACCTCTCTTGCCTCTTTCTGCACTTCTCTTCCCTCTTTCTGCACCTCTACTTGTTTCTTTCTGCACTTCCCTTGCTTCTTTCTGCACCTCTCTTGCTTCTTTCTGCACTCCTCTTGCCTCTTTCTGCACCTCTGTTGCTTCTTTCTTTACTTCTCTTCGTTCTTTCTGCACCTCTCTTGCTTCTTTGTGCATACCTCTTGCCTCTTTCTGCACCCCTCTTCCCTCTTTCTGCACTTCTCTTGCCTCTTTCTGCAATTCTCTTGCATCTTTCTGCACTTCTCTTCCCTCTTTCTGCACCCACTTCTTCCCTCTTTCTGCACCTCTGTAGCCTGTTTCTGCACCTCTTGTGCCTCTTTCTGTACCTCTCAAGCCTCTTTCTGCACTTCTCTTGCCTCTTTCTGCA